>QLOZ01007894.1:0-11534 GCA_003314065.1 Lactarius sp. MG50 | reverse complement strand
AAAGTAGCCAAACCGATCCCGCCGAGTGCCAGCACTCGGCCGCTCCAAATCAATCGTTCTAAAGACCGTAAACAATTGGGCAATAGTCCACAACAAACAGCTCACACAGGGGTCCAGTACGGACGACCCACGCGGCCAATTTACAAGGCGGCCACGCAAGTCAATCTGCGTGACGCGTATATGAAAGCCAGCCCACATGCCGAACAAAAGGCGCACGCGCGGGGGCTTAAGCCTACCCTTCAACCCTCCCTCCGCCCACTTCACGAGAATCACAGTCCAAACGCGACTGAAGTAACATTTTTTGACTTCGTTTGATTGTGTGTTGTACTCACTTGCGCCACAGAATGTCCCCATCACCACACTGTTTCCGACAGGCCTCATTCCCCTTCAGCATGCTCAAGACAAATTCAAGTATGCTCATTGTTTGGAACGGCTACCGCATCCAGATGGCCCTACTAACTCTTCAACGCCACCCCTGGGCAATCACAGCCCGCGTCCAAGTGGTTGGTCATTTAGTCGTGCGTTTAGGAGGCAAAAGGGGTAAAACAGGCTAGGATGCAGCGCAGCCACGGGACACCATAAAGAACACAGACCAACTAAAATCGATTAATTTCAGACCAAGCAACTTCAGATCCTTCTATGTACAGCACTTATATTCGCCTCCTGCTCTTAGTGCTCTATGGGTGTATGATCATATGCAAATTTTGTCCACAGACGCTCGTGTCATTCAATGCCATAATTGTTTTCAGTTTTATTACCATGATCGCTTTGATAGATACGCCCGGTGGAGAGAGGGGTCGCGCCCCCAAGGACTCGTCGAAGGGTTCAACCAGTAACCTTGAATCCGCTATATGTGTCCCGTGACTTCCTCATCATGTGACCTCCGTCCTCGTTGCTATTCCGCCGCCAGTGGCGTTCTTCAACAGCTTCCAGGGATCTTGCAAAGTAGAATCGCCCCACCCCGAAATGTAGTGGCCGTGGCCGTATCCGTCTTTGGTGGGCGAACTTGAACCCTGGGCACACCACACGATCCTATTCCGGCCTGCATTTGGAACCACATACGAGTGGGCTCTTTGTATTAGAGGAGAGGCAATCCGGTACTAGTGGATATGTGTGCGAGTGAAGCGGACCAGCGGAGTGAAGCGCGATAGGAGCATATATACCGAAGGAAACGCACCGGATCATGCACATAGGGGACATCCGGATGCCCTCGGATGCACCCGGATCTACTCCGAGGCCATTGATAAGATAAACAAAGATATACATTCGTATTGTACTTAAGCACATGCACTGGCAGGTAGAGTAGACGAACATATAGCTGTTCGGCGGGTCACCCCGTCTATTCCCGTGTGATTTCCTATACAAATACTGTGTAAACCCCATCATCCAAAACCTGAACCCACCATTCGCTGCTTCCTATTCGTGGAATGAAGTCGTACGTACCTCCAGTTCCCGGGTCAGAATGATGCCTCTCAGCTTAGTCTCGCCTCCAACCGCTGCAGATATTCCAGTTCCAATCGCTGGGATTGTATGCCGCCAGCGAAGGTACACCCGAGGATTTTTCAGGACCCGTATCCGAGTCAGTTTCAATCACCGATCACCCAATCACCTTCCTCTCCAGAGCCACCACTGGACATCCCTGCTCCGAGCGGCTCCCTCCAGAATGGACGGGACGACTTTCCAACTGCCTTAACGCCAGCTTCTTCAGCTTCTTCCACAGTTATCTCATTTGACTCCCTTGGTCCTGCCCAAGCTAACTTGATTCTTGGGCCTGAGGAGGAGGGCCATACGCAACCGCCGGTCTCAACTAGATCCATGAATACGAGTGCGCTACCATCGTCCAAGCCAGCCTGTCATTACGTACAGCACAAGCGCTTTTTCCTTGATGACGGAAATATTACATTCCTTGTGTGTATTGCGCGCCGTGACACTGACACCTACTGATCTAGGGAGCATCTGTACAGGTCGAGGGCATCCTCTATCGCGTTCATCGTTATTTCTTCTGCCGCGATTCGAATGAATTCAGGGAACGTCTCTCCCGACTTTCAACGCAGAAAGAGCTTCCATCGACCCCCGGGCCTATCATTTCTTTGAATGATGTGAAGTCCGCGGACTTCGATACGTTTCTGTCCGCTTTATATCCTCTGTGGGTACATCATAACCAAAGTCAGCGCTGCATTTTTCATTCTTGGTCGTTTGCTTAGGGATTTCAATATATTGGAGAAACGCTCGTTCGAAGAGTGGTCCTCTATCTTGGACTTATCCACCCGATGGGGTTTCACTAGCATTCGTGACTTGGCGATTCGTTGTGTGAAACCTCCCAGTGCCTACCATCGACTTCTCTTGGCTCGGAAACATGCTGTCGATCAGTGGGTACTCCCTACTCTTCTAGAGTTGTGTGAGAGGCCACAGCCACTCAGCGTTGACGAGGCTCGTCTTATGGATCTCGAGGACATCGTGCTCGTTGGAGCCGTCCGGGAGAGTGTTCGATCACATACTCTCTCTGTCAACCCTGCGGAAATCAAGGACTGTATCGAAGCGTGGAAGAAGGGAGATCCGTGGAGTTCGGTGGAACAGGGCCCAAACTCGGATGATGATGATAAATGGGGCGACTGGCCTGAATAACTCTTCACCCCCTCAGACCCGCAGAAAATCCAAGATATGGTGCGGCACGTACTAGTAGCTCCCTCAAGCAGTACACAGAATCATTAAAGTGATGTTTGCAAGTTAGATTAGTTGTTCTGCCGAGATTACTTTCCTCTCTAACCCGCTTAGCACGCGTGTGGCCGTGAGGGAAAAAAAAAGGCCACAGAACATTGCCGAGGTTGTGGTGAGAAGTGTGTTCGCTAGTAGCACACCGCCCTTTGAGCGTGCCCTTGAGCCTGTCCAAGCGCTTAACGTATGCAGTGCCTCTTAGATCCTGGAACTTGTCCCTGCGCCCAACCACGACGGTTTAAACCGAGGCTGTAGGTGAATGCTCGGCAGCTGGCCCGGTGGCTTTGAGACCTAGAACAAATCAACTTGAATGTACAAGCGCAGTCTCAATAATCATACCGTGAAGTGGCGTTCAACTACTGCAGTGCTGCGATGCAAGTGCGAAATAAAAGCTCGTTGAGATCTGATTCCAGGCCGACCGTTCGAAAAGCGTCGCAATCAGGCAACACTGGCAACCCGAATACAGTACCGTACGAACACTTCGCGCGGGGATCCCCTCGAACTTGAATGGACGACCTCTGCGTGGAGGCCAATTCACAGGGCCACCACACAAGTCAATCTGCGCGAAGTTTATAGGAGAGAGCCCAGTCACAGAGCGAAGGCGCACGCGAGGGTGTTTATGCCCTCCCTCTGTCCGCTTCCGACTCGCCGGAGAACGAACCCTCCAAGGTACTGTATATACAAACGTCACGTGCCTGACTCATCCCGCACACATCACAAAGTCCCCGGGCCCGTTGCTGCTACCGTGACTCACTGCCGCCACTTGGCCTCATTCGCCGGATCATTGAGCGGCATGCGCGTTGCCTAACGCCGGTGTCTGGACTCCGGAACCCCTGGAATGGCGACTATCTCGAAGCGATCTTGCAATTCCTCGACACCGCCGAGCAACGCCGGGCAACCACATTCCACGTACTCGGGTCACGGTGGTCATTCAGCCATGAATCTAAGAAGCGGGGGGTGAACTTGCTGGCCAGGTTCACCTACGATTTTATGTTCGCTTCCTCAGACTGCTTTATAGGCGTATGGTGGCCCTTCAGATGCTCGTCCTGGTCTTGACGCACTATCGCGTTCCACTGTCAACTGTTCGGAAAGTTGGTATTGGAAGTGACGCCGGAGACGTTCCCAGATTCTCAGCCCCTATCTCTCAGCCCCTATCTACCCGTTCAATCTACCGTCGGCGTTTCGCGGAATTTGTGCTTTCGTGAGGATGCAACTCGTGGCTGATTTTCATCACGATTCGATGCCATAATTTGGTAACCCTTCAGCTTGTCACAACTATGTGCTTTGTAAGTGTGCGTACCTTAGCGTGTCCCCCACGACTATGCATCTATCCTATCTATCCATCCATAGCGCTCGCAAGCCGCAGACCCATCACACACACCCCTTTACAAACTTGGTTATTCGAGGGGGCTGGACTTACGTACGAGTGAGCACCTAAGCGCTCGAGGTATATAAAAACCTGGCACCCACCCCCCACACGATGTTGCCTGCTGGCAGAATGAGCCCGTACGTAGTTCCCGATCATGGAGCAGAAAGATGCCCCCAAACCACCTTGTCACCAACTGGTTCAGCCGCTTCGACCGTTATCTCGTTTGGCTCCCTCGATTCTGCCCAAGCCAACCTAATTCTTGAGGACGATGTCCGTGAGAAGCCACCAGACTCAGAAGAAGGATCCGTGAGTACAAGTGGGCCCCGATTATCCATGCCGGCCTACCGTCCACACACACAACACAAGCGTTTCTTCTTTAATGATGGGAATATCACATTTCTTGTACGTCTCCTACATCCTCACGCTGATATCTATTGACTTGGCGGTCCGTCTACACAGGTAGGGGGGATCCTCTATCGCGTCCATCGCTATTTCTTCTGCCGCGATTCGAGTGAATTCAGGGAACGTCTCTCACGACTTCCCACACAGCAAGAGCCCTTTTCTCCTCTTATCATTTCTCTGGGTGATGTGAAATCCGCGGATTTTGATGCGTTTCTATCCGTCTTGTATCCCCCGTACGTATATCTTGATTGACGTTGGCCGTACATTTTGATATTTATCTTTTGCTTAGGAATTTCAATACGTTACAGGAACGCTCATTCGAAGAGTGGTCCTCTATCTTGGACTTATCCACCCGATGGGGTTTCACTAGCATTCGCGACCTGGCCATCCGTTGTGCGAAACCTCCCAGTGCCTACCATCGACTTCTCTTGGCTCGGAAAAATGCTGTCGATCAGTGGGTGCTCCCTGCTCTTTCAGAGCTGTGTGAGAGGCCACAGCCACTCAGCGTTGACGAGGCTCGTCTTATGGATTTCGAGGATATCGTGCTCGTTGGATCCGTCCGGGAGAGTGTTCGATCACATACTCTCTCTGTCAACCCTGCGGAAATCAAGGATTGTATCGAAGCGTGGAAGACGGGGGAACCATGGTGTCCAGTCAAAAATCCACTGGACACCATCTTCTGCAAAAAAAGGGGGCCAGACTTGTCTCTACTTCATACTATGTCGATAGAGAGTGAGAGTGAACCGAAGGTGTGGCGTGGCCCGGATGGGTGCGGCAATGAGTCCTATAAAGGCACACCGAAAGGCACAACGAAAAACACATCGAATGCCCTACCGAATCGTCGCACACCGAATGCACCACCGAATGGCCCACCACCCATACCACCGAATGGTCCACCACCCATACTACCGAATGGCCCACCACCTATTCCACCGAGTGGCACACCGAGTGGCACGCCGAATAGCCGAATCACCATACACTGAATGCCACACCGAAGCACCGCATACCGAATCACGAAATGTGATGTACGTTACCTTGGAATTAGAGTTGTTCCTTTCTTGTTATATGCAGTGGCCCTTGCTGGAACCGATAAAGTATTGTTTGCCCTAGGAAATGTATGTGTCATTGGCTAGTTGCGCGAGTTTCTGCTCCCTGTACCAACTAAGAGTGCTGAGTGAATTGAACGGTGTAACAACGAGGATCGCCCTCAGCGTTCGCCAGTAACATGACTTTCTGCGACTTCGGTAATCAACTCTACGATGCTCTCAAAAAATTGCGGGGTTGCTCTCCCTCACCTCAGGCCGTCATTCTTTTGCATCCCTTGCTCACGTTCGCTACATGCCGCATCTCCCCAGTACCTATCGTCCGCTGATCGGACTGCACGATTCGTCTCTCCTTGAAGCCCTCTTCGACCTCCCTTGGCACGCTCTCCAGATCTATGTCGTAAGGAACGAGCGTGTCACCCGAGTACGCGAGACTCGTGGCACACCGCACAGTGCCGTGTCCGTCTTCGAAATAGTTTGTCAAGTCCGCATCCACGACGGGATACGCATCGATCGCCGTCCCTGGGAGGACCCCGTGTGCGCCTGTTGCGGCCCACCCAGACGCGTAGACGCCGCCCAGCACGCACATGGAGCAGGCGCCGTCAAGAAAGCCTCCGTGGTACATGCGCAGACACACGCGGGATTGTAGCACGTAGCGAAGGGATCCACATGGTGCCCGAACGCGTTTGAAGAAAGAACCTCGCACCGGTCGGCACGGCGCAAAGCGCGAGATACAGTAGGTCTGCCATGAGGGTCAGGGAGCGGAAAATGTCGGACAACGAGGAAATTGTGCAGCCAGAGGTGGCGATGTCGTCGTCGTTGGCGGGTGCATCTTATTGGAAGGGTTGGAGGATGCGGGATTGCTCAGATGAGGACTTCGTGCTCCAGGCGGGGGTTGCGAGGAGCTCAGGCGCGAACGGAACCTCGGATGCACCACAGATAGCCCTGTTGTGTAAGCAGCTTAGAGCTGGTCCCGCCTTCTATAATGAAGACATGGCGCATGGTGGGGTGGTGCTGGACGTCGAGCACGGAAGCAGGAACGTCGAAATCCAACGTACTACTTGTCCCGTAACTCGGACTTCGTTTCGGATGAGATGATCAATAAGCTTTTCCACATCCACAGCTTATATCGTGGGGATATGCTTCATCGAATTCCAACATTCAAGCTTCAACTGACGCTGATCATTCACACTCTCAGACGGAATCTTATGCCTCAACGCCAATCTACCTGGTGTGGGGTCTCCAACGGGGTGAACACATCGCCTCCAAGAATCACTCTTACAGTAGTAATGCCATCTCCTGTTAATTCGGCCGAGAATGACCAGAGTTAACTTGAAGGTCGGACACTTCAGAAGGAGAAAGCTGGCCGCGCTTACCTAGTATTGAGTGCTTGTCGGCTTCATCCTCTAATCTGCGCGATGCCCAATGCAGCCTCAAGAGGCGGACCAGCTTTTCGAAAAATATTGCATGACCTTTGATAGTAATGAAGCCGCCTTGACTAGGGTAGACGTCCCGAACTTAAGGAGATTGAGACAGAAGCCACATGCCGAAGCAGTCACGGGACACGTACCGGATTAGAACATCGTCTTGCAGCCCCTCTCTCCACCGGATTATGGTGGCCTAAAACCATTATTAGCTTTAATCCAAGGATCGTAGTTCTACATTTGCCCGCGGAACGCCATACCTGTGATGTTGTGCCAGTGCCGTGTCTGATCATGACTAAATCGGAGAGACGCAGCCTGGTGGTCTTTCCCAACAAGACCGTCCCCACAGTCGAGGATCTGCAATAAATCGTTCAGAGCACGCCGAATGCGCTCCGGGCGGCAGCAGCGGAGGAAGTCGAGTTGACAGCAAGTAAACTGAAATCTATGTGCAACCATCAGCGAACAACACAAGCCATCCCACATCATGTCCCGTAACTGTTCAGAAGCGTTCGGAAGATCATTTCCATGTCATCCGCTTTCGATTTTGCATCTCTCCACCCGAGTTAGCAGACGCAACATAATCGAGGATGTCCTGCTTTTGTCCTGCCTCTGAAGGGATGCTGAAATGGGCCGCAAAATATGAAGAATGGTCTTGATGTCGTTCTCGGGGCAATCTGTAACGCTGCGCATAGATTTGAAAGGTGTAAACCGACAAGCTCTGCGGGCGTTCGAACCTGGACAGCATGCAGTCGGCGTTTGGATATTCGCCCAGTACATCTGATGCACTAGACGAATGTCCAAACGCCGACAGCTATGTCGGGGCTTGCCCAGAGCATTTTAGCACGTTCTTTAGCATTCTCTAGGTGCGGGGAGCTGGGATATCGCAAACCATGGCCCTGCGCAGAATAGGAATCAGAAAGAATCTAGCAGTAGAAGTTTGATCACAAAGCTGAGTAAGAGAGAAGTGTGTCCCGCGGCGATTTTGATTTTTGCGTTCTCCACAATAACGCTAGGGAGGCTTGAGCATATTGCCAATGTTCTGTATAACCATATAACTTTCCGATAGCATAAGTCCCTGCCGTGGTTGGAAAGTTAGTAAGTACCAAAGGATGTTCTTCTCTGAGCATGCTATGCTGGGAGATCGAGGCAATCAGTCTCAGTGTGAGAGTGTACTAGTAATGGTAGGAGACACCGACGTTTCTGGAAACCAGGTGATTTTCATTCCCCAAATGTATCACCTTGGATGAACCGTGTCGCAGTTCCCTTGCAGTCACGGTAAGCTTTACACGCGATGTTGTGATTTTTCCGCGAATCTGGTGGAGAGGCCACTTTCGAACATTCGGAACATCCCGGTGCATTTGGTCAACTACAGGTAAGTACAGCAGTGTTTGCGTTCCTAGTCAGCAATGGCGGCATCATGATTAGGAAATAGCTGACGTACAGTATATGCGCGGCGCCAGCTAAACATACCAACTTGAAGAGCCCTCAGGACACAATCCATCGATACCCAGAGGTCTTAATGGGACAGATATTTAGTCAAGATTGAGTGACAGGCTGAATAGGGTTTACATTCTGGAAAATGACGTGTACGACCTCGAGGATCTGACCTTCGGTCGCCCAAGCCTCGGACTGTCCGAGTCTATCTAGTCTTGCAGAACCGCCTCAACGTCATTCACCCCTAAGGGCTTCATTCCAAATTTCTCTACATTGCGTTGAGTCAAGCGGCGCATTAACGAGTGTGGTCTTACTCAGTTGTCCTTGCTTGGCCTGTTTGGTCGCCAAAGCAAGTGAAGACAGCAGTTCGACCACTACTCCCACATCCCTCTATTGGTTGTTGAAGGTTGCGGTAAAACTTTCAGGGCGTTTGAGGGGGTTTCGGATGGTTTCGAGCAAATAGAGGAGCAGTCGTGTCTCGCGCTAACGTTCTTGGGTGCCTGAAACCCTTAGATGACAACAGAATACGCAGACAGGAACTGAGGAGAGCGCATAGAAAATAGGAGTGACAAGCATTAGGGGCCAACTTCATCACGCGCGTGTGCTAGGCTGGTTGCCTCATCACACCCTTCAACACTTGTAAACAGTGGTTCTTAAGGGCCCAGGAGGTAGTTTACACATATGACTAAAATACTCTCAATTGAAAGTCTCTCTTTATCACATGCAACAAGTTCCTGGAGGTCACGAAGATCTGGTTGGTCCAAAGCAGTATGAATGCCTGCCGGTGTAAACCGATTAATTCAAGCAGCGTGGAGAGTACAACAAAACTCACTGGAGCTAAACAAAGGCTTTGAACGCTTCAAAATATTGAAGAAGGGTAGTGCGGTTCTCCAATGGTTTCATTCCGCCAGTGTAATGACGTGGAAGTCGTGGCGTATGGCGAGAAACAACAACCGGAATGGCAGGAAACGTTCCACCCATGACAGCGTTGCTAAGTTCAGCGGTGACCTTTATCTTGTAGAAGGTGGGAGAAGTTCCGGTGAGCGTGATGCCGGGGAAGGTGATCTCATCAAGAGTTGGCATATGGAGGATCCTATCGCGAACGAAGTTATTCCGCTGATAGGCAGCAATGGCTTCAGCGATAAGGTGCGGTTCGGGGTCTACTGGAATTTCAAAGCCCTTATCCGCCTGCACCAGAAGAAGATAATCATTCTTGTCACAGATGCAAACGTCCGTCTGAGCTGAGCGTTGCGTCCCACAGATGATCAAAGGAAGGGCTTGACAAGTGACGATGACTCGGCGACCTGATGCGTACCCCAACGTCTCCAACACTCTGGCGACAAAGTTGTCAACAGCAGCTTCTTGGCCTACCTTGGGGTTTTGGGCGAGATCAAGGTAGTGAAGTAACTTGTAGGTGTCGTCGTCAGGAGCGAGTGCCCGATCCGTGGTCTCGCAGAAAGGACGTAGAGCAGGTGGCACAGGTGGGAGTTGGTTCTGATCGAAGAAATCCGCGAGTGACTGCTCAACCACTAGGATGTTGTACGCTTGAAGCTCGTTTTGAGTCCAGTCATTACCAGATTTTGCGCTGCGGATGAGGTTTGCCATACTAGTAGCTTACAGCTATTTTCAAAACGATAGACCCTTTCATCGCTTTGTGTTTGTGAATATTGACAAATGGAATGCAATGCTCGAGGCTACTGCTCCACCAGTGACTCGGAGTGAGCGAATAGAAACGTGCCACGTGATCCAAAGCTCCACCGCCAAGTCGGGGAACGGGCCGGAACAAGGGCCAAAGATCGAACGATGATAGTCTTTCAAGTTACCGTACTGCCAGTGGCGAATGCTCTCCTTTTGCCCTGCTTTCAATTTTGAAACATTAGAGCATGGCCGAGAAATATAAACACATCCTCTCTACCCTTCACCAGTCTTCATCCTATTCAGAAAGCAACGAGAGGGTAACTTCCTTTTTTTTGTCCGCTTAGGGAATGCAGGGATTCTCATCGAATAAACAGGCATTAATGGAACCATTCTCCTATATAACTTCTACTCCGGGAAAGGACTTCCGTGGAGGAATGATGCAAGCTTTTAATGCTTGGCTTCATGTCCCCGAGTCTAAGCTCCAAGTCATCGGGCATGTGATTTCGATGTTGCATAATGCCAGCCTTCTGTACGTGCCTTTCTCTCGAGTCTCTGCGACATTTTCTGTTCCTGATCGTCATACCTACTAGGATCGACGACATAGAGGATAATTCGCAACTCCGCCGTGGCCTCCCAGGTAGTTCCTCGAGCGCGATGCATTGCATGATTTGGAGACTGATCTTTGCCACCTTTGTCAAGTCGCACACAAGATTTACGGTGTTCCGCAGACCATCAATTCCGCAAACTACGTGTACTTCCTCGCATTTCAAGAAATCCTTACTCTCAAAGCGCAAGGTCACACGGCCGATGACGTCCAAGACCGACTATACTCCGAGAGTGATATGGATCGGATTGTGACCAGTCAGTACACGTATTCACAATCCTTGGGTACTTATGGAGAATTCGCATTCACAGCTGAATTGCTGAATCTTCACCGTGGACAAGGTCTTGATCTACTTTGGCGAGACTCATTGCAGTGTCCCACTGAGGAAGAATATATCGCAATGGTCAATGACAGTTGAGGAGTGAAACCATTGGTTTTGTTTCACAAATCCTTTACATCCTTTGACAGAAACCGGCGGCTTGCTTCGCGTAGGTGTCAAGCTCATGATGGCGTGTGCGAGCCAAAACGCAAACGTGTTCGCTACTTCGCGACCTCTTCTGTAATATAGGCTCCCTAAATCCATTTCAGCGACTACGTTCCTCTGGTCAACTTGATTGGCATCTACTTTCAAGTCAGGGACGACTACATGAACCTTCAGAATGACCAGGTCCGTTACTAGCACGACCTCTGCAACTAGCCACTATGTCTCATCTAGTCCCAGTACACGACGAACAAGGGCTTCGCCGAAGATCTTTCCGAAGGAAAATTTTCTTTCCCTGTAGTTCACGGTATCCATGCGGACACAACAAACAGACGACTCCTCAGTGCGCCGCCTAGCCCTCCTTGGAGATTGAATTAGACTAATAAGATATACGCAGATGTCCTTCAGAAGAGACCAGCTTCGC
>QLOZ01007890.1:0-22597 GCA_003314065.1 Lactarius sp. MG50 | reverse complement strand
ATTTTTAGCTATTTTATTTCCTGAGATAGAAAAAAACATCGGCTTAGCCACAGCAACACTATACTCGGCGGCAAACTCCTTCATGCCCTCCCCTTCGTACTGTTGGTCGAGTAAATGTTGGGTATTCGCGATGCCGGGATGACCGGTGAGTGGGTGATCATGATGAAGGCGTAAAACCTCCTGTCTGGCTTCGAGTTCTTCAGGGAATGCCAGTTTGGCGAATCTGGCTTCAGGGAGTAGGGTAACTCCCTTGTTATTGTCGTCCCCTTGGTTTACACCGAAGGGTTGCGAGAGGAAGTTGGCCGGGATGTGCTTCTTCCCGGGTACATGCACCAATTTGAAGTCGTAGTCTGCAAGTTCTTGGTGCCATCTTGCCTGGCATCGGTTCAGGTTCTGAGGTTTCCTGAAGTATTGGAGGTTGTGATGATCGGTGTGAACCAGGGTTTGGTGGTGGGAACCGGCGAGGTACGGTCACCAGTATTCAAGGGCGCGTACGACTGCGTACAACTCCTTGTCGTAGATGTCCCAATTCCTCTGGGTTTCATTGAGGGTCGCCGACAGGAATGCGACTGGTTGTAACCTGTTTTTATCGTTGTGTTGCTGTAGTACAGCTCCGATGGCATATGCGGAGGCATCAGTGTCGACGATGAACAGTTTGTCGAACTGGGGTTGTCGAAGAACTGGGGCTGTGATGACTGCATTGATAAGTGCGTCGAATGCTTCTTGATGGGACTCGTCCCAATAGAATTTGCCTCCTTTAGTGCAATAGGCCACAAGGGTGTTGAGCGGTGCGGCGAGGGTGCTGAATCCTTTGATATACATGTGGTAGAAATTCAAGAAGCCGAGCAGCGCTCTGACTTCTTTCAGGGTCGTGGGTCGCTTCCAGGCCTTGATGCCTGTGACTTTCATGGGGTCCATGGCTATAGAGTTCTTGGAGATGATGACTCCCAAGTACTCTACTGAGTCGGATTCAAATTGGCACTTCTGGGGTTTCAAGAACAGGTCATTGCGTCCTAAGATGGATAGGATGTTGTTCACAATGCGGCGGTGTAAAGATAGGTTGCAGGGGGTATGGATTAGGATGTCGTCCATGTATACGGTGACGTATCCTTCGTTGATTAACTCACGGAAGAGGCAATTCATCATGGACTGGAAGGTGGCTGGTGCATTCATGAGTCCAAAGAACATGACCATGGGCTCGAAAAGCCCTCGGTTGGTTTTGAACACTGCCTTCCATTGATTGCCGTCCCGGATTCGGATGTTATTGTAGCCCCAGTGAATGTCCAATTTAGTGAAGAGCGCCGCTGGCTGCCCATTCACTCGCGTAAGTCGATCCATGAGTTCGTGGATGAGGGGGAGTGGTGTCGTGTCGCGTGTGGTCCAAGTATTGAGTTTACGATAGTCTTGGACTGGTCTGAGGTCACCGTTCTTCTTCTTAATAAAGAAGAAGGGGAATGCGTATGGGGATTTCGATGTGCGGATGTAACCTTTTGCGAGGTTCTTGTCGATAAATTTCTGTAACGCGATGTCTTCGGATGGGGTGAGTGGGTAGACCTTGCAGTCTAAGGTCTGCGGGGCGTCTGGTTTCAGATCGATTGCGTGGTCCCAGGGTTGGGTATCTGGGAATCTCTGTGCAGCTTCTTCACTGAATACTCTGGCATGTGTGTGGTACTGTGGAGGGACAATCTCGTCCCATCGTCGTTCTGTTTTGTCCGCTGCTTGTTCGGCTAACTGTTGTGCTACTGTGGTTTTGGCGCATCGAATGAAAAGTTGATCGCCTTCTTCCCAGAAGGGTTCGTTGTGGATTTCCGCCGTGGACATCCCTGCGACTCTAACTGTGGGCATTGGTCTTCCTGATGTCGCTCCGATCGTTCGTAAGATAATGCTGGTAGGAAGTGTGCCCTCTCTCCAGTTTGGTGTCGGGTTGGTGGCCGCAAACCATGGGTAACCAAGTACGACTTGGTCATCATCCATATCTGCGATAAAGAACCGCAAAACATGGGGTTCTTCTCCTGTGAGGACCTCTAGATCGGTGTAGTGGGTGATATTTCCTCCAGCGTTGGCTGTGCCATCAGCGTTCTTCAGCTTCTGTGGGATCCGTAGTAATTGGGTTCCCAGCTTGTGGCATTCCACAAATGGTTGACTCACAAAACACTCAGTAGCTCCACAGTCGAGGAACGCTAAGAGGTCCTTCTGTGTTTGTGCGGTATGAAAGGAAACTGGAATTCGGATAGAGTTGGTGCGGGGTAGGAATACGTCTTGACTAAACATCGCTTTGGCACATAGGGCCTGATGTTCTTTGGCGTTGAGTCCCTTCAGGTACTCAAACACTCGTTGCAATGTGATTTGTGTCTTCCCTTTCGGTGGTCTCGGGGTACGTTCGGGGTGACACCATCCTTGACGGTGTCTCTGACTGTATTTGGTGTCTCTGTCCTGCTGTCGTTGGATGTTTGTCAAAGTGGTGCGGTTGCTCGTAGTGAGTTGAGCGAGTTTCATTGGTTCTGCGTCTGGTTTCTTCTTTGGGCAATAACGTTGAATGTGCCCTGATTCGTCGCATAGGAAGCATCTTCCATATGCGCGTTGCCACTCCTTGTAGGCAGTGATTTGGTCTGTCTGCATCAATTCTGGTTCTGACTTGGGTGTAGTTGCTCGCGTGAGCAATGGTGTATCAATCGAGGGTGAAGGGATGCGTGCGCGACGCTCTTCCCATTCTGCTTGTCTATGAGGTTTGAGGGCCGTGATGATGGCCTGTCGTCGTCTGCTGGATGCCTTCCAGTTGTCCCATGTCTGTGGTTCGTCGTATTCCATGCAAGCCTCGAGTAATCGTAAGGTTAGTCCCCTTTTGAATTTCTCGAGCACTGCGGGATCGTCTTTGCGGTATAGTGCTTTGCGTGCTAACTCCGCAAAACGGGTGATGTAGGTGTCGATGTCGTCTTTGGTCACGGTGAGGGTGTTGAGTTGTGCTGACGCACGATATGGTTCATTCACATCAGTCCAGTCCTGCATGAACTGGTCTTCAAAGTCATCCCAGGTGGGATTGAAGGTGGTCATGAGCCACTCTTCTTGCATGCATTTCCATTCGGTTACTGCTGACCCTTGAACATAGGTCAGAGCGTGTGTGATTCGGGTCGATTCATTGACTATGATTGGATGCTCTCCATTCAGGTATTGGTAGAGCTTCAGTTTGTGGATAAACAAGTCGGTGGTAGTGCGATCGCCGTCAAAGACAGGTGGTTCTTGGCCCTCCAACCGGAGATTGTAGTCTTGCAGTTGGGGTGCTGGCGGTACGTTCTGGGGTACGTTCAGTGGGTTCGGTCCAGGGGGTCCATACCCTGGTGGGAATATCACCACAGGGGCTTGCATGTCGATGTCTTTGTGGCAGGGAGTAATCCTGTTGCCAATCTCGGTGTATCGGTCGTTATCGTGGAGCGATTGATAAGCGCTCCCAGATCTGGGATCGGGTGATTCGTATCTTTCGATCGATGGTAGTCACGTGACTTTCGGTCAGTCGGATCTTTTGCGATTAGGCGATCAGTGTAGGGTGTGTCGATGTCTCTAGTACTTTTGAGTTCGTTCTGTAGTGTCGGTCGTTTGGGGGTTCGAGAGGCTTGTTCTAATGTTACGCCTGAGCGCTGGGCGTATCGTGTTGATCGATCACTGAGTCAGGACTAGACTCAGACGCTGTGAGTCTTGGGTTTGAGGCTGAATGCCACGGCGGTCCCCTTAAACGTGCAACCCAATGACGAGGGTTCACAAGGGGGATTCAAAGTCAGGCAATCGGCCTGAGGATCTGAGGGTTCACAAGACGAGAGGAAAGCCGGTTAGCCACTATGGGCCAGAGCGGAGCTCAGTATTGGTACAAAGAGAACAAGCCTAGGGATACAGGACTAGTCTAGGCTACCTTATATAGTCAACAGGTCGTGAGAGCAAGCTTCCGAGTCGGGTCATATGAGTCAGTATCGTAGTCAGGTCAGGGGTTCGAAACGCTCAAGGGGTCGAAGGTCAAGAAGAAGAAGTAAAGGCATAGATGGGTAGAAAGCGTAACAACATCGATGCATTACCACTCAAGTCTTGGAAGTTCTCCTCCAGCACGACCTCTATCTGCGGCCAGCCAAATGTCTCTTTGAAGTCACAACAGTGGAGTACCTCAGCATTATACTCGAGAAAGATCACCTTCGCATGGACCCCATCAAAGTCAAAGCAATCCTGGAATGGCCAGTCCCCAAGTGCGTGTGAGATGTGCGCGCGTTCATCAGCTTCTGCCTCTTCTACTGCCGGTGGATCCCCAAGTTCAGCGAGAAAGCACGCCCCATGAATGAACTCACGCACAAGGACACTCCCTGGGAATGGACAAAGGAACAACAAGCCGCCTTCGACGCCCTCAAGAATAGTGTGGCCTCCGCACCAGTACTACAGCAACCGGACTTCAGCAAACAGTTCTATGTGGACACAGACACATCTCAACACGCACTAGGAGCAGTTCTACAGCAAATGGACGAACAAAATCGCCTACACCCCATTGCATTTCACTCAAAGACTTTTGATGCCACACAACGCAACTGGGATATTGCAGATAGGGAAGCTTTCGCAATATTGGACGCCCTACGCACCTGGAAAGCATATCTCGCCAGCAGTGAACACAAAGTTATCATCCACACAGACCATCGCAACCTGCAGTACTTCCTACGCCCGCAGAACCTCAACCACCGCCAAGCCAGGTGGTCTCCAGAGCTCCAAGAATATGATTTCAAACTTGTACACATCCCAGGCAAACAACATGTACCAGCGGACTTTCTTTCACGACCCCCAGGAGACAAAGGAGAGCATGACAACGAGAATATCACCCTATTTCCCCCAGAATGCGTCGCGACACTTCAACTCGCCACATTTCCACTAGAATTGGAAGCACGCAGACAGATCCTCCAACGCTATCATGACCACCCACTCACTGGGCACCCAGGAGTGAAGAACATGCTCGCATTACTGCGCAGACACTACAGAGGAGGAAGAGAACTCGAGCGATTCACCCAAGAATATGTGCAAGGGTGCGCCAAGTGTCAAGAAACCAAGATGCATACCACGCAACCCAGGGCAGCATTGTTCCCCATCGACATTCCTGCAGAAGAAGGGCCCTTCCAAAGTATTTCTATGGATTTAATCACAGACCTCCCCCTTTCCGCAGGACACAATGCCATCCTCACCATCATCGACCAAGGCTGCTCCAAAGCAGCACGCTTCCTCCCCTGCTCTACCACCATCACAGGCGAAGGGGTAGCCACCCTGTACTTCCATCACATTGTACCCTGGTTTGGGCTGCCAAGGCACATCATCTCAGATCATGACCCCAGATTCACATCACACTTTGTGCGCGCACTAACGAAGAGCATGCATGCTAAACAAAACATCAGCACCGCATTCCACCCCAGGACAGATGGTCAAAGTGAATGCGCCAATCAACAAGTAGAGCAGTACCTACGCCTCTGGGTCCCAGACCAACAGGACCAATGGGCTTATTACCTTCCCATGGCAGAGTTTGTGTTCAACTCCTGGCCACACAACCGCACCAAACTCACTGCACATGAACTACTCTTCAGCTACCAACCCCAATGTACAATAGACAACGACCCCACAAACCCGCCAGCAGTGCAAGATTGCCTCACGCACATCACCAATGCAAGAAAGCGTGTGCAGGCACTACTGAATGCACCACCAAAGACAGTAACACCCCAGTTTCAGATGAATCAAAAGGTCTGGCTAGAAGGACGCCACATCAAAACCTACTACCCCAGTACTAAGCTAGCGCCTAAACGCTTTGGACCCTTCAAAATCACATCAGTCATCTCCCCAGTAGCTTACCAACTCGAATTGCCACCATCATGGACGATTCATAATGTGTTTCATGTCGATCTCTTGATGCCTTACCAAGAAACAAGCGCCCATGGACCCAATTATACACGTCCACCACCAGAAATCATTGAAGGAGCACCAGAATGGGAGGTCGAGTGCATCATGGGAGAGCGCTATTGGGGCACTAAGCACGAACACCAGTACCTAATCAAGTGGAAGAACTACCCACACGCTGACAACACCTGGGAACCAACTACAGGTGTCTTCGCACCGGACTTAGTCAGGGAATTTCGTCAGAAGACCAAAGCACATCGGGGCGCTGTGAGACCTAGGAGAGGGGTGAGAACCAGGGACGCTCGTCTGGCTTGCATATCCCCAAATTCTCTGAGTGGTGGCCCCCAAGCACCACCAGCACCAACCCTGCCCAGATACAGTATGGCCAGCTCTGCACCCTTGGCATGTTCACACATATTGTTGAGCTCAACGAGTCTCCCAACGTTCCCGCCTGTGCCAGTCAGTCCCAGTCCACCAACGCCACTTCGCTTGCAGTCGCTTCTTCTCTCTGTGGTCCCCAGCTACCCTGAGACCCTGTACCAGTCCTGCACGCCTTCCCACTCTAAAGCACTGGCCCCATTTGTAAACTGGGCTAAGACTGAAATGGCACGTAATAAGACAGCATATAAAACCGCTAAGAAACACCCCAACTCTTTTTCTGCATCCTACCCACCTGGCTTCCTCGCAACTGTGGCTTCAGTACACCCATCAGTCTTCTGCTACTCGTCCTCGCCCCAACGCTTCCATCCCTACACTAAACACGCTGCGGCCCGCCACCCTCGTTGTCATCCTCCTGCTTACATGTCTTCCTCGTCTACTACTTCCTCCGCGCCAGCTTCCCCGATCTACCAAGGGGACTACACAGAGTTCGCTGCCACGCTAAACGTTCCCCCACTTGCATCTTGCCCTGCCTCCCCCATGTCTGACATCGAGCTCCCTCCAGTTGAAACTCTGGATGTCCTCGCCACTGACCCTACTACCACCTCCACTCCTGACACTCACACTCCTGTCTTCACCTCCACCCCTGGACTCATCCTCCTGGACCAGGAGAGCCATGAGCTCCCCTGGGGCGACTCTGAGCTGGAAGGACCCTCCTTCACCATCAACATGCGTGGCCTGCAGACTGGAGAGGAGATCGTGGCACGCCTCAATGCCACAATCGCGGAAATCATCGACACCATTGACGACAAGGACACCCGCATCACCATCATCGATGCCACCACCTCCCTACGCACCAGCATCGAGCAGGATGAAGGTCCTGGAACCCCAGAATGGAGGAAGAAGATGGAGGAGGACTGTTGGTGCCCCCTCGCCACAATAAATCTGGAGGTGGTGGCTGAGGGAGCTACGGAAGCTGACCACCCAGGGCACCCCTTCCACGTCAACTCCCCCACTTCCCCCTGGTACTGGTCAGAGTGTATTCAGGATGGCTCAGGCCACCTAGTCATCCCAAAGTACGTCGCATTCATGTTCAGCACGAAGGACCCCATCATCATGGCCACCATGGGGCAAAACAAGGTCACCTACACCTTCCCGCTCCGCACACGCCCCATCCCCAAAAACTCGTACCGCCCACTGCCCCAGCTCACCCCTCGCCAGGTCTCCATCTTCGCTGACGAAGGTGGCAACACTGGCGCTTTCTATAACCATGTGGATGACGCCCTCAAGGCCCTGGGGGATCCATACATGATAGGGGAAGTGGAACGCCTACGCGTCATGGAGATGGCCATCAACTCGCACGCAGTAGACATTGAGATGGAGAAGAGGTGCATGGCAGAGTCCAAGAGACTCTTGGATTACCACTCGAGGAGGCTAAGCTATTACAAGGGCCAGAGGCATCAGGCAGTGTGTCGCCTCTCCACTGCGGATGCTTACAACGTCCTCTACCCCTACATGACCAGCGCACATGCCCCCCTCGACACTCCTGAGGATCAAGTCCTCAACTACTGCCCCGACCCCTGCCTACGCGAAGCCCTGTGTAAAGCTGGGGAAGGCTACACCCAACACCCTGAGGAGCGCACCCTCTCGGCACGCATCTTTGGTCGCCCGCCACCTCCAGGCCCCTACTCCCTCATCGCACGCCTCTCCAGAGCAAGGGGACACAGCCCTGACCTCGCCTACCCCATCCTCGACCCCGCGCCTACCCCCACACCCACCCCTGCTGACCCCATCATCTCCGATGGCTATGACGCGCAGGCCATGGACACTTATGATTGGACTGACCAAGGCAGTGACTGAGGGCAGTCACTATCCTTAGGAGGGGGATGATGTCACATTCAGTGGACTTGTACACTTCATTTTTACTTTTACACTATGCCTACCACTTCGCGCTTCGACTGACAGTAGCATCATCCTTCCTTGTTGTCCACAGGGAGGTGCGTTGCTACTATTTACTTGACTCTATGGACTGCCGGGCCCCTATGGCCCGTGATCCCACTCTCATGTCTCACTACAATACCATCACTTACCACCCAGTCTGACAGACCGCCTGGACTGGCACGCAGCCACTAGTGCTACATTTGCATGCCTCTGCGCATGCGCCGCCTTGACACCTTATTGGCTCACGCTACTATGACTCCCCTACTGTACTGTGACTCCTGATGACTCGGACTGCTTAGTAGTGTCCTAGGGACACTATGACTCGCTACAACTCATTGTGACTCACACCACTTGTACTTATATTGCGTCGTTTCGCTTAGAGCAGACCTTAAGTCTGTTCTCTTGTAATCTCAGGCTTGTAAACCGTCATTTGTGCTCCTTCCTTGTGAATCCTCATTCCTCAGGCCTATTGCCTGACTTTGCTCAGATTCCCCTCGTCTATGATCAAGGGGAAGGGACTCAAGTTTAAGCGTACTCGCAGTACTCCAGCCAGGGAGAGGTACTCAGACCTCTTACCTTTATCGCGCCCTCAGTCCCCAAGCTCAGCAGCCTCGCCTATGCCCCCTCCATCGCCGTTGGAGGTACACCCAGATAGTGGGCATGACAGCATGGCCACGGGCGATGGGACCAGCACCGGCATCAGCGATACCGGCAGCGGCAGCAGTGGCACCACTAACAGCAGCGGCAGCAGCACGGCCGCAGCTGTACCAGCAATGGCGACAGGACTGGCACCGGCCACAGCGGCGACGCCGGCGGCAGCAGCATGGCCGTGGCAGCCCCAGCACTGGGATTAGCAACGCCAGCAGCAGTGGCGGACCACAAATAGCAGCAGCAGCAGCACGGCCGCGGCTGCATCAGCAACGGTGACAGGACCGGCACCGGCACCAGCCGCGGCTGCAGGGAGCAGCAGGGGAAGCGGCGGCGGTAGCAGGGGGAAGTAGCAGCGAGGGATGGCGGCGGCGGGGGACGGTGGCGGCAGGGGACGGCGGTGGTGGCGGGGCACAGTAGCGGTGGTGGGGGATGGCAGCAGCAGTGGCAGCAGCAGAATCTTTGTATTTCCATTTCTGTAGCTACTAGATCCATATATATAATGTATATAGACCTTTTAATAAAATGAAATGGGTTTCAATGGGTTTTGTCAGGCACTGTGTGAATTATGGTATGTGTTGTGGGTTTACAGTGTGCACAGATATGGTGTGTGAAATCAAACCCTAGTATAAATCAGACCCTATAATAGGTTCAGGTCAGCCCAAAAGTACCTGGGCCAATCAGAAATCAAGGGGGTTATAAGGAGCCTAAAGGAGGCAGTAAAGTACATTTCAAGTTGATTTTGAGTCAAGACAAAATCAAGCCAAATAAGCCATGTCCTCAGCTTGATTTTGCCTTGACATGCATCAAGTCACATCAAGTCACATCAAGTACACATCAAGTGTGTTGGACCTTTTGCTGATGGGGTAATGAACCGGTTATGATGATGTGGAAGAGGCAATCGGTAAACTTGAAATCTTCGTCTTTGATGAAGTTTATCTTCTCCCAATATCCCTTAAGCTTGTTAAGGTGTTCAGGGATATCATCGCCTTCTTGAGCGTATATGTGGAATATGTTTTGCAGATACGACGCAACTGCTTCAGTCCCATGCGTCACATGCATGGCCTCCAGATTCACCCACATTTGATGCGAAGTCTTTGCTTGACTCACGTGAATGTGTTGTCTGTGCATAATGTTTTTCGAGATAAGCATCTTGGTGTAATTGTCTTTGAAGTGCCAATTTGCCTCGTGTTTGCGATTTGTGCCCTCTTTGGGACACGGAACACTTCCTTGGACGTAGTGGTACACCTCGGACATATGTAGTACATTCATCATCTGACCGCACCACACTGCCCAGTTGGTGTCGTCCAACTTCTCAGAAACATTGGTGCATACAGTATTGTCGATAGATTTGGGATGCTCATAGTCAGAGTTGTCGTCCTCCTCATCAAACTGATGGAAAGGAAGGTCCCCCAGAGGCTCTTCATCCTCCAGATCAGTTTCAGGAGGTAGATCGTTATTGTCGTCCTCCAGATCATCGATGTTAGCCATGATATTCAAATAGGGGCTAAGCATCGAAGTGATAGGATAATTGCCTAGGCGTGCAGAGCGTCACAAGATAGAAAATAGATAGAAAGCAGTATATTCTCAGATTATACAGGTCCTCAGTTTAGGCCACAGGGCCCATAACCTCTAATGATTCAGAGGATATGGGGATGCATCAGCAAAAGGGTAAAAAAACTTAGTAGACTTGATTACCTTAATTCTCTTAAAAGTGCACCAAGTAAGCTAAGTCACTTATTCTTCACTTAGTGAATTCATCAATAAGAGTACCCAGCAAAGTAAGCATAAACAAGACCACCAAGCAGAGTAAGTATCCAAGTAAATGCACCAAGCCAAGGCAAGTCCATGGTGCTGTCAAGTGAAACAAGTCTGAAAAGAGGATCCAACAGAGTAAGCATAGCAAGACATAAGATAAGACCACCAAGCAAAGCAAAGCATTTAAGTACATATAGCAAGTGTGCCAAGTAGTCCAAGCCAAGGGTGCTGTCAAGTAAACCAAGTCCAAAAGTGGCTGAACTGACAAGCCAAGATGTGTTGTGCATGTCACCCTCACTCCATCAAAAGCCCCTGCTCTCCAGACATCAAGCTATTGCTTGCTGCTGTGTAACAGGGGCTTGCTCAGGGTGTGGGTGCACTCAGCACCATGCCACCTCCTCCAACAGCTGCATTGCTGCCACGGCCACGCTGCGGCGATGGTGCGGGTGCGGTGACACTGCCTGCACGGCAGTGGCCAGTGACGCTACCAGCATGGCGCCGGTCGCGGCAGCGGCAGCAGCGATGCTACCGGCACAGTGGCGACGCTGGCATGGCAGCAGCCGTGGTAACGTGGTACGGCAGCAGTCGCCGCAACGGCCTGGTGTGGCAATGGCCACGGCGACACTGTTAGCATGGTGGCGGCCTGGCAGCGGCCGTGGTGATGCAGTACGGCGGCGGGACTGGCACAGCAGCGGCTGCGGTGGCGCTGCTGGCACAGTGGCGGCACTGGCATGGCAGCAGCTGTGGTGACGTGGACGGCGACGGTCGCGGCAACAGCCTGGCGTGGCAATGGCCACGGCGACGCTGCTAGCACGGTGGTGGCGTGGCAGCAGTCGTGGTGACGCGGTACGGCGGCGGTCTCGGTGACGCTGCTGGCGCGGCGATGGTGCAGGTGCGGGTGCAGGTGTGGTGACGGTGCTGGCGTGGCAGCAGTGGCGGCGATGGTGCTGGCATGGCGTGGCAGCCACTGCCGCCATGGTGCTGGCATGGGCGCGGGGACGCTGCGGGTGCAGGGACGCTGCTGGCATGGAAGTGGTCACGGTGACGGCACTGTGTGGCAGAGGTGACGGCGCTGGCATGGCAGCGGCCGTGGTGATGTAGCAGCGGCGATGGTCCGGGTGGTGACGCTGCTGGCACGGCACCAACGGCAGCGGTCACAGTGACTGCGCTGGCGTGGCAGTGGTGATGGTGCGGGCGTCGCAGCAGACGTGGTGCTGCTGCTGGCACTGCAGCGGTTGCGGTGATGATGCTACACGGCCGCGGCGGTGGTGATGGCGCTGGCGTGGCCGCATCCCAAATGGGAGGTCGAGCTTGAGGGGTGAGGTGTGGTATCCTGTGCACTACCTGGAACACATGGTCAGCATCTAAATACTAGTTACCTTACTCACCTTCCCTATCTGTGCACTTGCACTAGTGATACCTAAAGACAACCAAAGAGTTAGTCTACAAAACAGATAGTAACAACCAACTTACGAAAAAGTGTGGTTCAAGTTGGTCGCAGTGATTGGTCATGTCACAACATGACATGTATGCTTGCTAGTGTGACAGCGTGAGAAGTTGACTTAGAACTTTTCAACAGCTTGTTGAACTTTTCAACATTCAACATTCACCCCTCGCGATCCTACTAGGGCTCTCTCAGGGCTTTTTTCTTTCTTTCTTTTGTATCATTCCTAACTGACAACCACCTCGCAGGTACATGGCGCTCTACTGCCGCGTTGACAACCCCCACTCGCTCGCAAATGTGGGCCTGGATGGTTTCATATGACGATGTTTCACCGCTACATCACCACCCCCCCCTCACTCACAAGTGCGAGTTGGGGGTGGCTTCTTTCCTACGCACCACCACCATGTCACCGCCAGCATCCCCCTTGTTCGCGAATGCGGGCAGGGGGATTTTTCTCCTCTGACAATGTTTCGCCACATCACCACCACCACCTCCTCTCGCTCACAAGCGCAAGCTATGGCATGTTTTTTTTCTTTTGTTTTCTGGTTTCATTCATATCTTCCCTACTGATATGCTTTTTATTTTCATAGCTCTACCACCTCCACCTCCAGCCCAACCCCGTCACATTCGGGATGCGGCCATGCCAGCGTCGTCACCGCAGCTGCTGCTGCGCCAGTAGTGTCACCACGACCGCTGCCGTACTGCATCACTGCTGCCATGCCAGCGCAGTCAACGTGACCGCTGCCGTGCTGGCAGCGTCACCGCGCCCCCTGCTACGCCAACACCGTCACCATGGTCATGCCAGCGCCATCGCCACGGCCGCTGCCACATCAGCAGTGTTACCACATCCACACCTGCACACTGCGACCGTGACCGCTGCTGTTGCCAGCGCACCCACCGTCACCGTCACCACCACCGCCGCCGTGCCAGCAGCGTCACCATGGCCACTGCCACGCCTACACCGTCACCGCTGCCGCGCCAGCTGCATCCCTGCACCCACGCCAGCAGTGTCATCGCACCCGCACCCGCACCACCGCTGCGGACACTACCGTGCCCGCCGCTGTGCCGCGCCACCACCGCCGCTGCCAAGCCAGCGTCGCCACCGTGCCAGCAGCACCACCCTGGCCGCTGCTGGGCCAGTCCCGCCACTGCGACCGCCACCGTACCGCGTCACCACGGCCACTGCCACGCCAGTGCTGCCACCATACCAGCAGCGCCACCACGGCTGCTGCTACGCCGTGCCAGCAGCGCCACCGTGACCACTGTCATGCCAGCGTCACCACGACTGCTGGTGTGCCAGTGTCACTGCAACTGCTGGTGTGCCAGCGTCGCCGCGACCGCCGCTGCTGTGGCACCAGTGCTGTCACCTAGCAGGGAGTGGATTACTGCACTTAACTAATACTTAGACTACTTAGGGACCACTTGTAACACTTAGTACATTTTTTACTTGCCATGAATATACTTTTTGACACTTTTTGAATTGCTTGAGCCACTTAATTCAACTTTTACAACTGCTTAGACTAGGCTTGAGACTGATTGAGACTGGCTTATAATATTACTTAGATTTTTGCTTAGTTCAAGTCCAGTGCTTAGTCCAAGTCTGGAATAAGCTTGAAAATAAGTTGAGTAAGTCAATCTCAAGTCAAATTCATGGTGAGACTTGGCTTATACTAAGTAGCTTTGCTTAATGGACTTAGAGCTTAATGCTACTTAGAAATGTTGTCAAGTCATGATAAGCAACCTCAAGTGCCATCAAGTTAGTTTAAGTTTTTTTGAGCTTTTGCTGATGTGAGTGGGACCAGAGAATATCATTCGCCCCTATATGAGGGCGTGCTCCTTAAGAGCAATCCTACGCATTACATAACATATGAATATTATCTTATCTTATCTCTGCCAGTCTACTCGGGCATATCCCAACACAGTCTCCTAGAATGCCAGACAGGTCAGGAGGCCTCGAGGAAAACGCTTCTGGAATATGCTGTTAGATTTTAGAAAGAATAAGGTCGCTAATTACGCACACTGTACAGTACAGTACAGTACAGTCCCCTGACAAAAGTTTTGACCGGTCACATGATCATATTTTGAGTGCGAACCTCAGCCAATATTCAATCATGTGACCAGTCAAAACTTTTGTCAGGTGACTGTACATACGACAAAGAACCACTCTCAGGCTGGAACGGTGCCATGACTGAACGAGGTCCTGGGCACTTCAAATATACAGGACATCCATCTGCCAGTGGTCGTTAAACGCCTATGACTTGGCGACACTGGTATCCTGCCACCATACCACAGGTTATGTTTTCTAGCGAGGGAAAATCAGAGCCACTTGACATTACGAGAGGATTGCCACCGTCAGAGACTCGAGGCGGCTATCAGGGTGCCAGTGCCTGGGCGTTCAAGGAAACGTTGCAGTACCCTTTGTTTTCTTACTGCATGAGTTAATCCCTCGTCGCATGGATTCTATACTCAGTGTCCTCCTCTCTTTTTTTCGCAGATTACGTTTTACAGGGTATTACATCAAGCGCTTTGTGGGACGTTGGGAGTTGCTTTTAGCTTACCTTGGTCGCAAGTCGACTCGGAGTGCTTGGTTGCGCACGTGGCCCGGGGAAGTGGGTACGTCTCACTTGAAGCCCAAGCCGGCTGAACCTTCATTTCCTTGCGCACGGGCAAGTACTAGTACCCACTCAGTGTTGGGTGGTTCAGCTACCTCTAGGGAATATGCACTATTAGCTGGCAGTGCTGTTCCAGCTCCCGGGCCGGTCAGCCTGACTCGGAGCTTCCACGAGCATGCTACGAGACAAACCACAACAACACCATCTGCGTCCTCATCTATGCACGAGCCGCTGAGCCCACCAACTGACCACGGAAGTCGCAGGATGCAGTCTTCGTCGAGCGTAGTGGAGGAGGTCCAGAACCCACCCACAGAATCACTCCCGATTGCGTCGGGTATACTAGTACACGACTCGGAAGAATCACCCCAACTTTCTCCTACGGCCTCCTCTGTGCTCTCACTGGCAGACTCCTACCTGCCCGAAGGTCGCTTTGTGCAGTTGATAGATTCTGATCTCATTCCCCGATACTAAAAGGGGTTTACGATGCAAGTGAATTGTACTTATTCTTATTTTATTATTGCACCTAACGACTGCTGGCAGACCCCGTGATGAGATATCCTACCACGTGAAACCGTTAACGACCGTGTTTCCTTAGTATGTTTGCGCTTGAACGATAACTCTGGATCTAATAGAGACCTCTTCAGCTTCGAAGAACAGAGCAGTTCTGAGCAAGGCTCGCCCAAGCAAGACTACAACCCTTGGATGCCGGCTACACATCCGAGTGGTGCACTCTATTTTTTCGATCCAAAGAGGGTGCGTGCGTCAGTGGCCTTGGAAATCCGCAGCCACAACTAATGTACGATTTAAGAGGTTATTTACTGATACAGACATGCACGTCGCCTTATTGAGGGATGAAATTGAAGAATTCTATCACTACTTGCAGAGAATTCTACGTGCCGACCAACTAACCATCCCGCCGAACAACTACGACCTGGTGCTAGACATCACACCTACAGAGGATGAACGAATACAGTGGTCTTATTACTACGCCTGCCACGCTGATCGATGCCTGTTCTGGCTTGAGACTTATGACGCAACTTACATATTATCTGAACTAAATGGGGTCAGCTCGCCCGCCCATGTCAGTGCGTTACACCTGTCATCATCAACTCGCTCGCTGTTCTCCTAATTTCACGGGCAGAGCATCGGTTAGAAGCTTCTTATTGGTGCGTCGATTGTGTTCTGCTCGATCGATATGCTAAGTACCGATATTGGATTGTTAGGAACCACTGGGCACTCTTTCCAGTGGTTTTTGAAGGTCGCAGGCTTCCCATTTCAGTCTATGATGAACTTATAGGAATCTTGTCGTACGGTTGCATGGGTAAGTTATAGGTCTAGCTGGGTTTTTATGAGTAACTCCTGCATTATTACCGTAGATGTGATGACTTCATCACCGGACACCACGACGGCACCATACAATGTTGATGATATGAGGAAGATGATCGAACTTGTGCGACAAGCCAAGGGTAAGCTAATGCTGTTCAAAGAAAAAGAGGGATTGTTGACTTTGTGGCTTAGAGGGAGATAGTGGTGTGCAGTATCATACCGTTGCGACTGGTCAGTACACAACACACCCGAATTTGTCATTACTTACCTGGTCTCTTTCTCAGCGCGTCTACTCTCGTTCTTCGGTGAGTGTCCGACACGAAAGTGATAACAGGGGATGCTCATTTGTTAATCATGCATCTCTAGCACATTGGAGGTTCCTATACTTCCATGGTCAGAGGCACGCACGGCTAGTCAGGGACCAGACAGTGTACGACAAACCAAAGCATGAGAGGGCGTTGTTCATCACGTTATTGTCGCCGCTGCTTTTCTTTGCGCCGGAAGTTCATCTGCGAGATGTGGAAAGATTGTGGACGGATGATGTCATCATTGAGACAGCTTGGAAGAGCTTCATGACGAAGCTATCAGGAGAAGGGGAAGGTGTGATTCTCCCGGTAATGTTGATTTGCTTGAACCAGATTTCCTTAACCTCATGTAACTCCTACAGTCGCAGTCGACGGTGATACTCACAGCAAACGTGGGCTTTCTCGCTATCCCAGGCGTGGTGCTTTCCAATCTCAATGGGTCAAATATAGCAAGCGCAAGTGACTATTCTCACATCTCCTGCCCAGATTGTCAGCTTCTTGTCGATGGAAGAGAGCATAGGAAGCATTGTGATTGGTCTTCTCTTGGCCCGCTACAACCGCACCAAACAGAAGGAAAACCCAACAAGCGCAGTGAGTGCATAGTCACACTTGGCACATGTATCCCAGTAATACCACCTTAGTCTCTATATCTCGACCAAAGCGCTCACAGAGTGTACGATCTTGAACCGATGGCTATTGTTTTCGGTCTTCCGTGGGCATTGCTTATGTGGTCGTACGTCGTTCCTCGCTCTCAAGATGTTCTACCTCATATTTACGGTATTTCCCGCACGTCCGCGGCGGGTAGGATGGTGATATTTTTCATTGCACAGTTGTTGCTTTGCTTCACCATCTCGAACACATCGACACGTATCTTTATCTCTGTGATGTCGCTCGTGATGACACCCCCCGTTGCAGGATGCATTCTGGTCTCTCGGCGATCTAGCGATGATGGAGAACTGTGGCATGACAGCCTTGTACGCTCAGGTGATAGACTTGTCGCACGCCTCAAACATTTCGCATTCGGTGTCTTCGGATTATGTTATGCACGTCCTACACCCCACATTCCGGACGAAGTCAGGAGCGCACACTTAATGACTGAGCGACAGGATGAGATTGTAGTTTGAATTCGCGCCAAGTTTAGAAGAGTTTGCTGTAGAGTACACTGACACGCACTCCAAGTTTCTGTCATGTAGTAGTACTGCCGCGATACTACGATATGTTATTCACAAACTCGACAAACATCGTCCCAAAACACTGCAACTCACATAGGAAAAAAAATTGGTCGTACACACAAACACCACGGCAAGAAATACATCGTCACTTCCCCTTAACTTACTAGCATGCGCCATAGTCTTCGGACCCGGAGTCACCGCGGAAGGACGATTCTCGTTCGACGTGTTGGATTACGGGGCGGGCCGTTGTGAAGTGGAACCTGGCTTCCCATCCTGTTGTGAGGTGGAATTTGGCCTCCCACCCTGTTGTGAAGTGGAATTTGGCCCCATAACCCGTTGTGAAGTGGAGCTTGACTTCCCAGCCCCAACACTGGCAGCAGGTCTGCTATCCGGCGGTCGTGATCGGTATCGCATCACCTCCTCCTTTATGCTTGAAGTCACGAGGTTGAAAAGGGATCAGGTGTCAGAGACAACCTTGCTAGTACGAGGAAAGGGAAAATAAAAAACTTACGCAGCGATATCCGGATCGTCGTCATCATCACTAGAGACTTCGCCGTCCGACCCTCCGTCCGAGTCCGAGTCCGAGTCGATCTGGGCATCGCTGTCCGTCATTTCTGCGCCGCCTTTGGCATTGGCACTGAAAACCGAGGTAACTGCGGTCAGACAAAAAGCGGGGGAGGGGTGCCAGCAAAATGGGAATTTACCCCGTATTGACCGAATCAGCCGCTTGACTTGACACGATGTCGCCGGTTGCCGAAGTTATTTCGCTGTGAAAGGGTTGGGGTTACTGTAACACGGGGTTCGCCGTGCGATCACTATTCGTATATTGTAAGTTCCCTTACCCCTGCGTCAGGTTGTCTCTCACAACACCGTCGCTCCTACCGGCAGATTGGCTGTCAGATGCCTAGTAACTTAAACCAGGTTACTAATGGCTCAGTTACTTACGTGCCTCGCTCTAAGGGGGCATCAATAGTGGAGAACATAACAGAGGTAGATGGCTTCTATAAATGTGAGGGAAAAGACCTTGACTCGGAGTCGAGATAAGCGCAAAAGGAGACCTTTATCGATTCGCTTATCTTATCATTGACCTCAACACAGACTTTGCACTGGTCACACTAAGGGTCACCGTGACAGCCCGGATATCCGCCAATAGATAAACTTGATTAGGGTGCGATGATTACAGGAACGGCCTGGATGCAGTGCGATAATCTGGCTGAAGCTTATAACATTGCGTGTAGGGGTTACATCACCAATAAGGGAATAACGTTACCGTCGAGGATATAGCCACGCCCATTCAACTGGTTCTACACAGAAACTTGAACGTACTGCATCGCTGCCCTTGACGGCAATAGCAAGAGTGTCCGGCCACACTTCTGCATTGAAGGGGTCTCGTACTAGTATGATGAACGAGGCAGTTATGAAAGAAGTATCATGCTTGGACCCTGGATAATCGTGTAATATGCGGTCAGCGAAGCCTCAGGCTGAAGACCATGGAGAGAGCACCACACTCGACACCGCCGCAGGTGACAAACTATACACGCAGGGGAGGGCGAACGCATAGGCAAGGATCTGCTCAAGCGCGGGGGTATCAAGAAGCGTGTGACACTCATCCTACTGAATGAGATTCGCGCATTCAAGCTCTCTGCTGAGGTGTGCCCTGCGGCCAGACCATGACGGCGGCCAACGATATCATTCCAATTCTACGACCCGTCTAATTCAACATACCAACGAGTTCTGCCAAATTTCTACTAAACACCACTATTTGTCTCATAATCATTTCCTTTGCACTTTTATCTACGATGTCTGTCTAGCCGTTGTTGAGGAAATGTTGGCCACAGCGTCGACTCATCGACCGACTGGCTGCCGTGCTGAGTCTAAATTCAAGCCTTTTTTGGACTGTGACAGGGTGTGACTGGCCGAAGGATGCAGTGGGCAGCCGGGTCAGGTCAAGGACACTGTACAGTACTGTCCTTGGCAAAGCCACGAGGCAATACGATGCCGTACAGGAAAAACCCTGCCACGGCCTTCTGCCTCCTCTTACATGGCTTCCGTACTCAAAATCCTTCTCGAGTTTCTGCGCAGATTCCGCTTTCTAAGGGGTTACAGCCAGCGTTGCTCAGCGCATTGGGCCTCGTTCTTAGCCATCATTTGTCGCAGGTTGGGTCTATGGCGCTTGTGGCACAAAAAACCATGTACGTTTCCCAAGGCCAGACCAGCTGAACCTTCGTTTCCGTCCGTAGGGGCGAAGGGCTATTCAGTGCTCGGTAGTTCAACTGTCTTCAGGGAATACGCCGTGGCTGCCAGTGCTGTTCCTGCATCAGCGAGCGTCCCGAGCCTCCATGACCATGCTCCCAGGCAAACAACAACGGCAGCGCCATCAGGCACCTCTACTCCCCCAGTCCAAACTAGCCTCGCTGCAGATCATGCACCGTCCGCCTATGATGGCAGGCACTCCGCTAATCCTAGCTCAACGAATCTGAGCATCCATAGTCGTGCCAGTGATAGGCTCTCTATCCTTACACGATCGCAGGAATCGTTGCGTGCGTCAAGCCCAGCTGGACAGGCATCGCGACACCCCAGAGCGACTTATCGACAATTTGGACGTGGTCCAGACCCATCGCGGTCAAGAGAGCGACCGTTGAGGCCGCCCTCGCCATTAAATCGCTCCCATCCAATCTACCAGCTCCCTCACCTTGAAATTGACACGACAAATATACCTCCTGCTGTTGTAATCGATCCTGCGACCAGCTCAGTACTTCCGCCCTCGCCGTCCTCCCATATGCATGAGCCTCTGAGTCCCCCAACTGATCATAGCAGTCGCAGGAGGCGGTCTTCGGGGAGTGTGGCTGTGAATATCCAGAATCCATCGACAGAATCGCTTGCATCCTCTTCGAGTCCACTGCCATTGACAAATGAGCCACTCGCCATAGGCACTCCAACTGCCCATTCGTCTCCCGTCTCTATCGCGCTGGAAATACACGAGGGATCACCCCAACCTTCTCCTACGGCTTCATCCGTGATCTCGGAGTTCTTCCTGCCCGAAGGTCGTTTTTTGCAGTTGATACATTCTGATCAAGTCCCCCGATACTCGAAGGAGATTACGATGCAAGTGAATTATACTTCTATTGCTATTGTACCCCTAACGGCTGCAGGCAGACCCCGTGACGAGACATTCTACTACGTGAAACCGTTGACAATCGCGTTTCCTTAGTATGTTTGCTCTTGAACGATATCCCTGGATCTAATGGAGATCCCTTCAGCTTCGAAGAACAGAGCGGTTCTGAGCAAGGCTCGCCCAAGCAAGACTATAATCCTTGGATGCCAGCTACACATCCGGATGGTGCACTCTATTTTTTCGATCCAGAGAGGGTGCGTGTGTCAGTGATCTTGGAAATCCGCAGCCAAAACTAATGTGCAATTTAAGAGGTTATTTACTGATACAGACATGCACGACCCCCTGCGGAGGGACGAAATTGAAGAATTTCATCACTACTTGCAGAAAATTCTACGAGCCGACCAACTAGCTATCCCGTCGAACAACTATGACCTGGTGCTAGACATCATGCCTACAGAGGATGGACGGATACAGTGGTCTTATTACTACGCCTGCCACGAGAATCGATGCCTGTTCTGGCTTGAGACTTATGACGCAAGTCACATGTTATCTGAACTAAATGGGGTCAGTTCGCCCGCCCATATCAGTGCGTTACACCTGTCATCATCAACTCGCTCGCTGTTCCCCTAATTTCACGGGAAGAGCATCGGTTAGAGGCCTCTTATTGGTACGTCGATTGTGTTCTGCTCTATTGGTATGCTAAGCACCGATATTGGATTGTTAGGAACCACTGGTCACTCTTTCCAGTGGTCTTTGAAGGTCGCAGTCTTCCGCTTCATGTCTATGATGAACTTGCGGGAATTTTATCGCATGGTTGCGTGGGTAAGCTTGTGTCTCTGTCGCTAGTCTTCCGTGAAAAGACCTAACAGTCATACTACAGATGCGATGACGTCAACGTCTTCGACTTTACCATACGATGATGATACAATGTATAAGATGATTAACCTTGTACGAAAGGCAAAGGGTACGCCGGTAAACTGCAAAGAGAGCGATCACTGACTTTGTAGCTCAGAGGCAGATGGTGGTGTGGAATATTATACCGCTGCGACTAGTCAGTACACAACACACCCGAATTTGTCATCACTTACCTGGTCTCTTTCTCAGCGCGTCTACTCTCGTTCTTCGGTAAGTGTCCGACACGAAAGTGATAACAGGGGATGCTCATTTGTTAATCATGCATCTCTAGCACATTGGAGGTTCCTATACTTCCATGGTCAGAGGCACGCACGGCTAGTCAGGGACCAGACAGTGTATGACAAACCAAAGCGTGAGAGGACGCTGCTAATCACGTTATTGTCGCCGCTGCTTTTCTTTGCGCCGGAAGTTCATCTGCGAGATGTGGAAAGATTGTGGACGGATGATGTCATCATTGAGACAGTTTGGAAGAGCTTCATGACAAAGCTATTAGGAGAATGGGAAGATGTGATTCTCTGGGTAATGTTTATTCGCTTGAACCAGGTTTCTTGACCTCACGTGACTCCTACAGTCGACGGTGATGCTCACTGCAAACGTGGGCTTTCTCGCTATCCCAGGCGTGGTGCTTTCTAATCTAAACGGGTCCAATATAACGAGCGCAAGCGTTGTGAATATTTTCACATCTCCTTCCCAGATCGCCAGTTCTCTGTCGATAGAAGCTAGCGTAGGAAGCATTGTGATTGGTCTTCTCTTGGTTCGCCACAACCGCACCAAACAGAAAGAAGACCCATTAGGCGCAGTGAGTGCATAGTCACACTTGACATATATATCTCAGTAACACCGCTTTAGTCCACATATCTTGACCAAAGTACTCACAGGTTTTTTGGTCTTGAACCAATGGCTATTATTTTCAGTCTTCCGTGGGCATTGCTTATGTGGTCGTACGTCGTTCCTACCCTTCTATGACGCTATTTCCAGGTCATTCACTGGATCCCCTTCCCCTCTCCCCCTCCCCCGGCGCGACGGACAGGATGGTGATATTTTTCATTGCACTGTTGCTGTTCTGCTTCAGTATTTCGAAC
>QLOZ01007850.1:0-13302 GCA_003314065.1 Lactarius sp. MG50 | reverse complement strand
TAGCTATTTTATTTCCTGAGATAGAAAAAAACATCGGCTTAGCTGCAGCAACACTATTCCAGCTGTGGCTAGTTCTATGGTATATGTGAGGGCAGAAGGTGCATCAACAATTATTAGAGATTGTAAAAGTCACCAGACTGGGGATTGAACCCAGGCCTTCTGAATATATACCAGGTGCTCTACCACTGAGCTACCTAGCCATTGGATTACTGAGGTGGATGGTTTACTTTGTCCTGATCTGGTCCCCTTTTGGGTGACCATGCTGGAAATGTCCAGGTCATGTGACAGATTACCAATCCAACAATGATGTCTTTAAGGCGATGACATGACTATAAAGAATCATTATTCCCTATAGTCATGTCATCACCTTAAAGACATCATTGACGCATCTTCTGCCCTCACATGATAACTTAGCATGGCTGCCAGTGGTGGCCCAGAAGCTGAGGGTTGTTCTACTGTACTACTGCCCTTTTTATCTATTTGCATAGTATGTATTCCATATTACAGACTGTATCATATGCAGGTGTATTGTGGACAATACTCCAATTCAGATATGCTTTGGTGTGATTGGACATCAATCATTCAATCACATCCTGATAGGGTCATCACCACATGTGCATGCCACCACATCTGCAACCAGCATGGCGGTGCCACACCTAAGTTTGGGTAAGGTTCCATTATGCTTTCATGTGTTCGAGGTTCAAGTTGGATCTTTTTTCCGCAGACATTCTACGATTCTTACATTAGCTGTAAATGCCAGGGACTCACAACATCGAAAACGGTTTCCTAGTGACAAATGTTGGAAATTTTGACTTTTGACTGACCATTTTTACAGAGCATTCTGTAAGACTGTATCTACCAACAAACGTCATCTTTGCAGCGTTCAATAATCGCCTCGAGACAAAGTCCAAAGCCTGCCTGATACCAAGAAAGCGGAATTGTAGCATCCGATGCAAACAAAACAGAAAATGCTACAAGATAGACTGTTCCATTTACGACACCGACCCAAAGCCTTTCGGGCAATTCTGGATAGCGATGCTCGACGAGCCGCTCCGCATATAACATATCTTCGCTGTGATGCACTGACCGGTACACGCGGGCGTAAGCACCGATTGCTTCCCTTGGAAATCGGTAAACGTCTATTTAGAAACAACGAAACGTCAGCCGATCAACAATAGAGCCGAGATGCGGAAACTGGCGCACCGTAACGAGGCTCGGGTTCAATTCCATCTCTGAAGCGGATAACGGAATCAGAAGGTAAGGGTTGATCGGGCAGGCGGTGCGAGAGGGGACGCACGCTCAGTCACGCGATGCCACCACGTTGCGTTCAGCGGATCGTCCGGGCACCACCCGGTGATATTCTTTCCGTACGTTGCACGCGTGCTGTACTCGTAGACGTACGTCGGACCGAATGTAGTCTGCGCATCCAACGCGGGAAAAGAGTTCACATCGCTCCGCCACCTGCATTTCGTGGGGTCACCGTTTGTGCATTCTGCTCTTGAGCTAGTGGGCAACTCACGTATGGGCATCCAGGACTTCGAATGTCTAGTAGGGAAGTGAGCCAAAACATTCGAGTTTAGCGTACGTGGAAGTACGTACGGCAGAGTCGACTTCGTACACGCGGAAGCCCGAATTCAAATTCAGGAGTGGTGTAATAGACGGCCCGACCCAGGACGTCGCGAGTGCTGTCTCGGCACTAATGTTCGTCGCGTTGTTGGCATAGAAAACCTTCATTTGTGTGGCATGAGCAAGCACGAAAGCTCTAATACAACCGTGGCAAACCGAAAAGTGATCCTGATGGGTATGGCCCCAGAAGATATCTGATAAACCGTGTCAGTCCTTCGCTTGCCATTAGCAAGTCACAAAGAACGCACTTGCGATAACATGCGGGGAGAAGCGGTCGACACTGATATCAGAAATGAGTCTCACAACAAAAAAGGACGCCAGAGTCCCCTCACATTTGGTAAACTATATCAGCTACTCAGTATGATGCACGGTGCTATCACGTAAGATGCTTACAAAGATCCGTAGGTGCTTCTAGCCCATTTGTCCCATCCCAACCGCTGAGGACGTGACCGATAATCCAAACTGATGGAAGAGGTTAGTAAACGTACAACCAGGAGGTTGTGAGACACGCCTCTGTCTCCGTGGTCTTCGGCATCCTGTAGTTCGTCGGTCAAAAACCGCAACATCCCCGAGTTGTCAGCTCGACTGAGGTTCATGTAATTGAACAAATTTGATCTGTGAATATACTGAATAGTTAGCATTGTCACAGCAATTAGCCAGAAGTACATACCGATACCCTGGACCACATATACCTCGTCAGCTCCATATACCCTAGCAAAGCAGTGGTGCTTACACAAGTCGGTGTTGAGGGTTATCACACGTAGCCCGTCCGCGCGCTGCACACCATACGCAGCGTAGTGCGCGCGTGCCTGTACAACCGCACTCTCAGGGATCCACTGTTCTTGCTGCCATAGGCTCGCGACGTGGTCATAGTTCCTGCAGACTACCTTCAATTTTTCCCATGAAAACTGCACTAGTAGTGATGCTAACCAGCTGAACTGTTCAGCGAGCGCACCTCCCAGTGAATGAGGCGCATCCTGGGCTCTGCAATGATGCGTCAGCAGCTACTCGTAGTATTCGATGGCAAAAGTAGTACGTACTGGTTGTAGCTGTCGTGGTTGCCTAACGCAGCGTAGACGGGCCCAGAGCCCAGCATACGCTTGAATAGGTCATACACCACTGTCTATCTCGGAATAAATGAGTTTTATATAACCAATGAGCAGGCACGCTCACCTCCGTCCACATGACGTAATCCCTGAGCCCCCGTCAGGACATATTCCCGCCCACATGAAAGAACCCAGCTCACCTAGACAACTCATTCTCCGCATCGTGCGAAACGAGGTCACCTGTGAATATTGTCCATGCGAAACCCGTGTTCTCTGTTCCAGTAAGCACAGGAATAGCCTCGAGGGCGGCAGCAGCCAATGAGAACGGCGTGTCGCTGTTCCACATGATGGCACGGACAGCGCCAATCAGTCAACAACCGCCCAGCTCGATTCTAGCGCCAAGGCGGTGAACGTACCACGCGAACCAACCGTATCGCGGGGCTGGAAGGACCGTCTTGTTCGGGCTATCCGAATTAAACTTATCCGTGCGACAACACATAGGTGAGGTGCAGTTCGCCTCTGCGCCCGTCGCGTAGCCTACAGCGCATGTCGCGTGGTCACTGGTTAGCAGCGAAGCAACTGGGTAGGATACAGGGAAAGACACACGAGGATCGAGGTGAAAGTCCGACAAGTGCAGCACTTTGAGGCGCTTCCCGCTCGGTTGCTTTGGGGGCGGTAGTGGGTTGGGCTTTGGTTTGACAAACCAACCGGTGAGGTTCAAGGGAGGTGTCGGCGGGAGCGTACACGAGTTCGGAACGAAGTTCTGGCATATCAGCTAGAAGCAAAGGGGGAAAGACCCGGCGCCTCAGTCCAAATACCGCATGCGTGGTCCTAGCAGAGGTATATGCGTACCCGGCCATCGTACCCCGCCACGTCCGCATTTGCAAACACCTGGGTGAGCACAGCGCCCAGCGTCGTCGCGCCATACGTCGTGTTGCACGCGGTGGAGAGCTTGAACTGCTGGCAAAGGAAGAAGGCGAACGCGGGCCCTTGCTCGGGTGCGGCGAGGGAGAGTAACTTGGCGATTTCGAGGGTCGCGATGCAACGGGCGCACGTATTGTTCACAAATCCAGAGTTATTGAACAGCCCTTGGGCCTGCTTTATTGCGTTTTGCAAGAGGAGCTCGTCAGACGCGCGGGGCGGTAGAAGGTGGGGATCGACTTGGTCATCCTGTGCGAGAATGGTGTGGACGACGCGTCAAAAAATGCCAGACTGGAGAAAACGGACCTTGGGTATGTGATGCGGGTCGGTGAGCCCGAACGGGTATACTTTATGCTGTAAGATGCGGGTCAGAGCGTCGAATGGGATCACGAAAAAGCTGGACATATGCGTACGGAGACCGGGTCAGAAATGACGGGCTGGGGTTGAGCCGAGGTAGCAGTCGGATTATTATAATACGACTGGTACCACGACGTGGGAAAGGTGGCCGGGGCCGTGAACGATGACGGCCCATAGGACAAGGAGGAGGGTGCCCTAGCCTGCAACGCGACGGCGACTGCTACACTGGTGAGAAGGGTGAGAATCCTCGTGCAAGTCATATTGGCTTAGACCCCGCGTAGGGAGACCACACGACCGCAAGAGCCCCGGAATATGGAGTATAAATACGTAGAAAGATATCAAATCGGAACATGAGGACCCAAGCACTGCGAAAGCACGTTCGATGCGGTGCGTAATATAATGTCATTGTTTGCCGCCCAAGGAAAGGAAACCCACATTAAAACCGCTCATAGCATTTCGAAGTCAAAATGCCGCCAGTATGAATTCTTCCAGCGATGTGCCTAATATGCGCATGTGGATAAACAGGGTAGATGATATTGGCGGTCAAGTCTATAATACAGTTGACTATAAATGTCACGTTTATAGCCTTTTATGGAATGGGCGTCAGTTGGGAGGTAGAGAAAATTCTCGTACTACATAATTTTCACTTATGCGGTATGAGATAGTCAACTGTACTGTATCAGTTTTTGACCATACACGACGGGCAGGAATGGATAAGCAGAGTCTGCTTATAGATCAATTAATGTCCAATAAGTAGAGTCTGTTAATCAGGCCGCAAATTTTAAATAAAAATAGTCTGTTAATTTACTGGGTGAATAGTTTAGCCGATTTATCAATTCATTCCATCGGCTAAACTATTCACCCAGTAAATTAGCAGACTATATTTATTTAAAATTTGCAGTCTGATTAACGGACTTGACTTAGTCATCAGTTTATTGGACATAAGCGGACTCTGCTTATCCATTCCTGCCCGTCGTGATAAGTTACTCGATTAAATTAGGTGGCCCGCTTATTTAAACTACACTGCGCTTCACTCAATAGAACGCTAAAAATGAGAGACCACGGAAGCAGAAGGGTCGCATCGCAATAAACAGGCAAAGGCAAAGCGAAGGCAGGCACGGGGCATGATGGATGGTGGTACAGAATCGCGTCTGCTGCGCGCGTTCACGCTCGTGGCGCTCCGCGGAGATCTCAATACAATAAAGGCTACGGCGGCGTAGCTCAGTGCTTTGTTAGATCAATGATGCACAGCACTTCATTTGATGAGAGTAAATTAACTTAGGCTCCTCGCTGTTCTGCCAGTTGGCAGTCTGGACAAGCTCACCGATGATTTTACAGTGCAGTGTCCAACAGTACTCTTACTCGCTCGTTGGGTTCCTCTCGGAAGTAGTTTCAGGTCCAGTCAATGTAGTGCCCAACCTACGGGAGGCGTCCATCGGGCACACTTGCAGTGGATTACCAGTGCTATAGTATTAGGAATGGGCTGGCATCACATGAGCTTGTGCTTCACCCTAGGCTACATGACGTCGTTTTTACCTCCCACCTAACCCTTACTGTTAGCACCTTACTTTCAGATACAGTAACCCCAATCCCCTTGTGGATAGCCCTCCGCCGGTCACAATCCAATACACACTATTCACCCAGTCACCAAGATCCATCCCCAACAAATCGCAGTGCGCGATTACATCAGACTCGTCGGAGCCTAACCCACACAGTGGCTTGTCCTGCGCCGCGTCTACCACGTCCCAACCCTATTCGTCGGATTGTGGATGCACGCCCCAAGCCAACGAGGCTAAACGTCGGTGACAGGATGTCACGCAAGAAAGCTATCCACATGAGAGGTTCCATCAGCGTCGGATTTAACGGCAGTTTGATGCGGAGACCGCATTCAAGTACTGTACTATGTGTTGGAAAGAAAATGTTACGGAGGTTTCTTACTGTAATTTATTGCTGTCTAATTTTGTAGCCCTCTCGACAACTTGAATGGGGAGATGAGTGCCGTGGGTCTCACGATCATCGACGGCCGTTCTCAAGGAAGGGAAGAATGAGCCTGCGCCGTGTCGGGCATGTGCCACGTGCTATGGTTATCAGTCATTCGAAGCTGAGGAAACGGGGAACGGCGCCGCACCATGATCATGACGCGTGCAGTGGTTTCGTCCAAAAGTTATCGTCGTCCGCCACTTTCGGGGCGAGGTGGCAAGGGAGGGTGGCTAGGCGTCACGTCATTGACGCATGCCACTGTTGTCGTTGTCAACTACCCCGCAGTCGGCGCGGCGTGGGAAGCTGCGCGGAATACTAGTTGTGGTCGTGATGATCGCGGTTGCAGCCATGGTGGCTGTGGCTATGTCCTCGTCATCGTGGTGGCCGTGGTGGTCATAATTGGGGTACAGTATTCGGGTTGGGGTCGTTCTCGTGTCAAGGCGAAGCCGTGATGGGCATGCCTGAGAGGTGGGGGCCGCTATATAGTAAACGAGAAGAAATAAAGTAAGCGAACAAAACAGAATATGAAAGAGGTGCGGTACTTGCTCTGCCCTTTTTGGTTGACACGATGTTGCCAACAAGCGGTTGCGCTGCGCGTCAAGCGGCGACAGGAATACAAAACTTTATCTCATCTTTAGACTCTACAAGCTCGAACAACCCCGGAAACTTGGGGCTGCGGTTCTATATACCATGTCTCTCCTAATTCTCTCTCTCCCAAATGAGCTCATTTCAAAGATACTGGAATACACTGATTACAGGACCATAATTGCATGTCGTAGGGTAGGTCCTTACGCTCACTTCCCCCACCAGCAGCGCTGAGTCATTCCCTGTAGTCATGCCACCGCCTTAAAGACATCATCGACGTGTCTTCTGCCTTCAGATATACCATAGAACTAGCTGCAGCTGGAATGTGCGATGGTGCACCAGACGGTGTGGGCCCAGCAGAACGGCTGAGGAGGCTACGGAGCTCTCAGACTTGCTGGAAAAGCTCCGCGTGGGCTCAACCAGACCATTTTCCTTACTCGGAGGAGATATCCACAACCCCCCTGGCCGTGTCTGGGAACCTAGTGGTTTTTTCAGTCCTCACACACCGCAACCAAGGCATCAAGAAGTTGCTGTTGCTACGATTTCCTTCCGATCTACGTAGCATTCCGGAGCAGCAATGGTACATAGATCTGGACTGTGAGGATATACTGTCTATTTGGGTGGATGACTCCCAGGACCTTCTCCTCTTCTTATCGTCAGTTCCTAATGTTCAGTTCCTGGTTTTGCACTCAGTGGCTCATATTTTTAAGCTTACCAAATATTCACATCCGGACGCTCTCTACAGGAAGGGTCCACCCCCTGACAAACACCCTCGGTTACATCGACTCTGGCATGAATATCTTGGGCTCTCGATGGCTTACTTTGCGCATCTGCAATGATTTCCTGGCGGTTGTGACTACCCCACCCGGGCCTTACATCCTGGTGTCGAATTGGAAGACCGGAGAAGATATCGTGAAGATTGCAAGTCTTTCCCTGTGTTCGTCGGGGGATGCATTGACTAATAATATACTACTGTCCCAGCCGTGTGAACAATCCTGTACTTGCGCCTTCCTCGATAGAAGTAACATCGTGCTTCCATACCGTACCAATTTCCAAGCACCCATAACTTGTCTTCGCATTCTGGTTCTACCGGACTCTGCCAATGGGGTGCCTTTGCGCACCTACGACTTTGCACTGGACGCTCTTGCCCTTCAAGAGTTTCGGCCTTACCCAATTGATTCTTTGTGTATGAACACGCTACCTTCTAACCCTTCCGGCTCCTGCTTTCCTGGCTTCTTTCACATGGACCCCTGCAGCAAACTTTTGGTGGTCCAGAAACAGACTCAAACTCTGGGCCCTGCAGGGCAATTCGTGTTCAAGTTAATTTATATACCGCATGACACACTCCTATCCTATGTTGCAACATCCCCAACTGATACTGACACCGTCATTGTGCCATGGGTAGAATGGGGTCCAGGGAACACTCACACCATAACTGTGCCTATGTCTGCCGATAGGTACTTCAGTTCGAGGGTTGTATGTGGCATGCGTACCATCTCCGGGGCACAAGTGATCTCAGGGAGAGACAATGAAGCACTGCGTATCATGGACTTTCATCCAAGGCGCATCGCTCGCATCTTAGCCACACAAGACCTGCACCTTCCGGGCACACTGAACACCATAACACAGGAAGGATACGGCCATTTCGACACCACAGGAGAGCAACGATCGCATATTCCCACGTCGCCACACGCGGGACTTCCATATGCCACCATGGACATACCGTTCCCGGATGGACGTCAACCTAAAAATATCGAATACGTACTTGGGGAAGATGTAGTGGTCCTTTTGGAGGTGGGTTACCTCCCTTTGAAAACTCGGCTCAACGAGGCTTATACGCTACAAGATTTCATCTGGTACTCAAAGTGACCCCGGTCACAGTGGGTTAGCGAGGGTATTCTATCATCCTATCTAATTACCACAGATGTTGCGTGGCCTGTAAGGAGCTCACAAGAGCAATGTGATTACTGCTAGACACGGACAGCAGCGATCTGTAGGTATTATCCTTACTGGTGAGGCTTAATCCACGCCCGACAATTAATGGAAACAGGTGCAGAGCCCCAGGACAGTGCCAATGTCAGCTCGTGATGGCAGGCCGCAGCCCATTATTTCAGTTCAGATACGGGGCATCCATCGAGAGGAGCCAAGCCCCAAAGCAGATGGGTGAGCCGTCTGGACTCGGGGCCATTTAATCTGCTCAATCTCTTGTCGAACTTCGTAATTTCGTGAGACGTTCTAAACGCCGCATGGCTGGGGAAGCCGTGCACTTCCTGATCTCCCTACCATGCGGTTGCTGTGCTATGAGTAAATCAAGAAGAGATTTCCGTGTGGCTGTCTGCGGGTATGGGTTATGAGCGGATTCGGTAATAGTTATCCCACCTAGAACGCCTATCCTTGGATAGTGATGATGTCATATGAATGTATGGGCACGTGATGCCCGCAACACTTACTAAGTAGCCCATTGGCTGTGTCCTCCTAACTTACGCAAGTGCAGCGTGAACTGGTCCTTATGTCTCGTTGGATACCTCTCGAAAGCAACCCAGAAGTGCGTTCAAAATCCTAAGTTGCACATCTGTGGCCCACTGACGGCCGTTTAGCTGTTTAACAATGTATGGACTTTTTGTTCATTACTGATAGTCTCACGCTCGACACGACCCTTAGTGGGCGCATAAAGTCGGTCTAGTCGAATCTGACTCCGAATTTGTAGACATTTATGGCCTTGACGACGACGTAAGTATGGATTATGTCGAGGTTCGGAGATCTAGTAGCTGACCGGATCGTCAGCTTCTCAAACTCGTCCCCGAGCCAGTCAAGGCGGTCATCTTGCTCTTCCCCATCCGTGGTAAACTTGAAGAGCTCAGAAAAGCCGAAGAGGCGGAAATAAAGGAAAAGGGTCAAGTTCCTGTTGATCCTACGGTTTTCTGGATCAAACAGACTGTACGTTAAGCTGGTCCTTCCTGGCTAAGCCCGACGGTTCAAGAATGAATATGGAGATAGATCAGCAATGCGTGTGGCACAATTGGCTTGCTGCATGCTTTGACAAACGTAAGATCGATCAGATTTTGATCGCTGTCATATTGGGACGTGTGTTTGCTGTAGGCACAAGTCGTGTTTGAACCGGAGAGTCCAATCACTCAATTCATCTACGCCTGCCAAGGCAGGTCGCACCTCACGCTCCCAGCCAAATCTAGCAATTCTGACACGCCTTCCCCTTTCTTCGCAGACAAGACACCGTTAGAGCGAGCCGAGTTCCTCGAATCAACCCACCTTTTTGCGGATATTCATGCTGCCCTTGCAGCCAGTGGACAGACTGCCGTCCCAACCGACCTAGATACAGATCTCCATTTCACGTGTTTTGTGCAAGCTCCTGAAGCTTCTGCGCGCGAGGCGGAAATTCCAACAGACGAGCGTCGTCTCATCGAGCTGGATGGTGGCCGAGCAGGGCCTGTCGACCGCGGCGCGTCGACAGACTTGCTAAAGGTGCGCACTGCTGCCGGTCATTTCAAGTTCGCTCGATGCGAGGGTGCTAATGAATGATTTGTATGCTTCTCAGGACGTGGCAAAGTATGTGAAAGAGGAGATTATGCCGAAGGCGCCGAGCTTGCAATTTAGTATGATCGCGCTAGCTGGGGGTTTCAAAGATGATGTGAACGAGGTCGACTTAGTGTAAGTTAGTGTACCAATGAATGTACCTTGCCAAATGCAACGTGAGAGCGCATGTTTCGCCACGCAGACACGACTTGTGTCCATTATCAAAAGCGGGACATCCCTGGGACATCCAGCAAAGAGCTCCGTCCGGCCACGATCCAGGTTCAGAGCACCCGGGCCAACCTTTCTTTCTCAAGGCCTCTCCTTTCCCATCTAATACCCAGAAGAGAGTATGTGTTAGATGTCCCCGAACCCACTAACAACTCATCGTACGGCATCGTCGCAGTATCGTAGGCTCAGCTCTTTAATTGCACATGCACTCCCCGCCGCAGCATCTACATCCCGCGCGACGCCCTTCCGCATCGCGCTCTTCGGCCAGTTATTCCCAGACAGAACTCGACCGCATCGTCGCCGAAGCTCTTCCAACCGGGCGGCGTCGATACGCTGCGCTTTCTGGGCCCTGGCACATGTCCGAGTCTCGACGGCATCGGAGGCATTCTCGTGGATAGCTAGCGGTCCATAGCCATTTCCGTCAGGGCCATCCTTGAAGACGTCACGCTTCATATCTCGCAATATGGTGTCGTCGCGCTCATCGGGGCTCACAGTCCCTGGGCCGTGCCCATATACCAGATCGAGGAAGCGATACCCGCATCCTCATCGTTACTACGAACTCGGTCCCGTCATATCTCAAGGCGTGTGAGAAGAGAGCACATGTGTATGTGTGCTTAATTTGGTTCTTCTCTAGAGTCATATCCTCATGAACACTGTCCCCCAACTCCTCTCATAACTCTATGCACCCATACGGCGCGTTAACCATCTCTGGTGCATACCCGACTCGTTTCTCCCTCCCGTCGAACAAGGCAGGCCGCATATCATGGTGGGCGTCGGCGACACATGCAAGATGCGCGCCATTTGCTCACCGGTGGAGGAGCGATCGTCGCCCTGTCCAACGTGGTCCTCGCGCTGATGATGCAGCCGAGTCGGATCTCACCAACTGGCGGAGGTATTCCACCGATGGCACCGGGCACGCAAACCGCTCCTGGAGAGGCCATCATCGTGAGTGTCATGTTGTAACAGCTCCCTCTCCATTTTGCAAACCGGTGCTTCAAGTGCTCTGAGTGCCGTGGCAGGTGAATCCGAGGTCCAGTCTTGTAGCTCTCCGGGTGGGTCTCTCCTTCTCGTCCTGCGTGACCATATTCTCACACAATCCAGGATTGGGAGAAATTGGACCCTATGCTGATAACCTAGTGGTAGATATCATGGTAGTCAACCGTATTGCTGCTGAGCATCCAGAGTTGGTCGAACGGGAGGTGATACCCACAGTATTCGTCTTGCGGATGGAGAGAGTGAAGAAGAGCATCCCTGTCGGACTGGGAGCTACGCGTCGACTTCAGCGAGCGCGGCGCCAAGCGAGTCGAGCATTCAGCCCCACACTGGACGGTTGTACAGAGCCCCAACACGTATGACACGCGTAGGGCCGGTGGTGGACCAAGTAGAAGTGCTCGGAGAGGTGCATCGTGCAGTAGAGGAAGTACTGCCAGGTGTCAAGTGCAACCCTGCACTTTTTTCGAGATCATGTCGTCGTCAGCGAGACGAGACAGAGCGGTCGCCACGCATATGGGGACGAGGAGCTGCGCAGCGCGGACGAACCACCAGAGGATGAGGCGAGCGAGCTGTCGGGTCACGTTTTGGACGAGCGGGCAGGAGATGCGCCACGACACGGTCTGCATGCTCGAGGGTATTTGAGAACCAGAAAATCCATATGTTGGTCTGGAGGGCCTGCTAGAAGAGCATCGTGCAGAGCACTTACCAGTGTGTCGCGTGTGTGCGGGAGGAGACCCCGGCTGAGTCGTGCATCCTGGTCGAGCCATGTCCAGTTGGAGAGTTGAAGAGGTGGGAGGGGCCAGAGGTGAGCCGTATGCGGGGAGCGGAGCCGGTACTGCGAGGAGAGGGTCGTATCACAGATTACTTTGGGACAAGACGATGAGGTTGCTAAGATTATTGCTATTTTTTCTTTTTCCACCTGCCTGTTGACAAGGGTTAACAAGGTTAGCATGCCTTCTTCGATTACGTCATGCCCCGGATTGTTTTTCTTTTTTGCGAACCGCGCGCGCATAGTCACGTTCGGTGTAACCAGCAAATCACATGATACTCTCCCACTCCCCGTCAGGTTAGTGAGCGCTCTCACCACTCATGTCAGGTTTACAATATGGTAGCTATTCCTATCACATATCGTCGATACCTGCACTCAACCGCAGGTAACTGCTAGTGTCCCGCGAGGAACAGTGCTGGGGAGAACTGGTTACCTTGCAATAGTCCCCTTACATACCATCTGTCATACTATCCCATCCCATCAGTCCTTCGGAGGTCCGCATCTGGGTCCTATATTGCACATTTGTGTCCCAACGCCCGCTTGTACCAAAATATGCAGCGCACCTCTTCGCTGCCCACTCCAGAATGTCGAACCTAACACAGAAGAAACCATTCATTCATTGCAGTATGTGTTAGGCTAATGCCCGGGTAGTATAGAAATAACGAGACCCTTCATATGACGCGTTACCACAACTTGAGGCATAGCGTCGCTCTTGGATACGGGGTGGCTGCTGGTGGCGAAGACAGCATCTACGTTGCAAGCACTCTGAACGCCTTGCCTTGCCTGGCTTGTTGCTGTTGGCGCGCTACAGCGCTGTCCTCGGAAGTATTAATAATACAGTGGCTTACATAAGTACTGCACGGTGACGTGCTTATTGGAAAACTGATCCACAGACTCGAAAAACTTGAATTATGGGATGAAACAACACATGTACTGTAGACTATAGGGTCCTAGCTACGTGACTTGAGTGTAGGTGAGGGAGGGAGAGCAATGTAATGACAGGAAATGATGAAGGAATGCAAAAAGTGATGTGCAATACTTTTGTAAGTCTGAAAACCTGAGAAGTGATTAGTGAATATCGAAAGAACTATGGACACCCAGACAATCACACCTTTAATACTTGGTATGGCTACCTTTAGCCTCCACAAGCGCAGCAACACGACGTGGCATGCTTTCATAGAGCTTGTGTAGGGCTTCCATACTGAACATCAGGCTTTTGCGTTTTTTCTTGTAGGGGCTTGTACAAGCTTGTACAAGCTTGTACAA
>QLOZ01007827.1:0-16155 GCA_003314065.1 Lactarius sp. MG50 | reverse complement strand
CCGACGCGGCGCGGCTCGTCGCGCACGCCCGCGCCGAGGCGCTCAAGCGCGCGGCGGCGCGCACGGCGGCGGCGCAGCAGGTCGTGCTGCAGCAGAGCTCGGCGCACCTGCTGCGCTCGCGCGCCGCGCAGAGCGCCGTCGTGCCCGACCAGCCCCACGTCCCGCTCCAAGACGACTATTACGCGTACGAGGACATGTACGCGCTCCGAGGCGGCTCCTCCTGCTACTTTGGCCCCGCCAGCGACGCCGTGCGGCGCGATAAGGAGGGCATCATGCGCGCCGGCGGATATCGCATCGAGGAGGCGTGGGAGCGTGCCCTCCGAAGCGCGGTGGCCGGTTTGGACATCTCTCCGCCCGACGGCGTCCTTACCTCTCATCCAGACAGATCTCTTGCTAGCGGACTGGATACGGACGTCGTGATGGCATCGGCGTGATGACAACACCTCGACAAAAAATCGTGTACTGTACAAACTATGAATAGGACATCCAGTATATTATTGTATTCGTTAGACATATGGATCGTATAATGTGAAAAGAAAAAAAAAAGTCCTTGTTGGTTTACCAGAAGGATGCCAGTGTGCGCTTGATGGGGTTTAGCAGACTCGCACACTGATCACCTCCCGTCGTGCATGCTTATCCAACTCGGTCAGCGGGTCCTCCATGGGAAACCACAGCACCTGATGTTTGTCCTTTTTTCTACCTTAGTGTGAGCAAGTAGCGATCCAAAGAGACTGCCAATCGTTCGGGACTCACGCAAGTCTCTTCTGATTGACTCTGAACAGTGTCAACACTTTCTTGGGATCCAACGCCTTCTCATCCCCGCCCGCTCCCATTCTTACCCAATTGGTCACCCTTCCACGGTCACTGTTATCGCGGTCGCGCATCGCTTTCGATGCACTTCCCTCTGGTTCTGAGTCTTCGAGGATGATGACGTCGTCGCCTGTGTGGGATCCAGCCCGCAGTCGCTTCGTGGGGCTGTGCTCTGGTTTACCCGCTGAGGGGCCAACGATCCGCTTGTTGCGGGAATGGGATAGCTTTTCCAACGACTCTACGAGATGTCGTGGTGTGCTGGGTTTACTCCTGTCAGGGTGAGCCTCTCGCCCTCTGGACAAGTTGAAGGAGGAGAGGGCTATATCACGTATGTGTGCCATGCGTCTAATGTGATATCAGCTATCCGGGAGGTGTGAGCCGTGCGCACACTTACGTCGAAGGATCGAACGCGAGTAGATTCGTAGTGCCGTCTCTCGTTATTTCGTAGCCAACGATCGTGCGTGAGTGGCCTTGGTGCTGGAGGATAAGTGGCATGCGGTCCGTTATTACTACAGGGGTGGCTGCTCTCCATCTCTCTTGCACGGAGGCAGTGGGATGATCCTGGGTGTGCGTGTCAAAATACCGTTTAATCCAATCAAGTAACGGGGTCAGGTCTGCGGGAGATGGCCGTCTGTTACCCCAAATGGCCGGGAAAAGTAAGTGTTGCAACGTACTGCCATCAGAGATAGTGAAATCAGCAAGTAAGGAGCTGGGAGCTGTATTAGATTCGTGTCTTGGTCTGAATCCAAGGAGACTGGAGCTCACGGAACTCCTCGGTACGTGAAGGCAACGTACAACTCTTGCAGGTGCAGGGATCAGCCGATGGGTGGGCTGATTCCGAAACATTCATACCAGCAGTTCCAATCCACTTCGTGTGGCCGACAAGCTTGCCCTTTAACCCTTGTGCGCCCTCGGGGTCATAACCTGACGTAGAAGCATTGAGGCACTCGCCAGCATGGATTATTGAATGTATTCACCGCGCCCCCAGGCTTCTTCAATCCAAACCTTCAAATTGTTGACACCTGGAAGCGTCGGGGCCCCCAACAATGAAGAATACGCGGGTTGTATGCGTTGGTCCATCAAAGCAGCGCATGCCATCATGAAGTTCCTATAACTGAACATTCGTGAAGACCCCTGTGTCCGGTTTGGATTGGATAGAAATTCGTACCCGCAGCCCCAACCCGCATCCCATAGCTCGTGGTAGATGTGTACCGCCCTCTCATAACAGAGAACAGCACGGCGAGTCGCGCCTTTTTCCACGGAGTCCAACAAGACCTTTCTCAAGATTGGTATGAGCCCTGGGGATGGGTGAGCGTCGGTTCGCGAAGTGGGTAAAAGAGGCGCAGACCAGGGGTGTAATTAGAGGGTGGTTCGCTCTCGAGAGAATGATACCAGAAACTATCCTTGTGAGAGGAGCGCTTGCTAGATGAAGATACGCCCTTTATCTGTGAGCTTCTGCTGTGCGAAGGTTGTGGATGCGAGCTTTTCGGTGGTGCTGTGAGTACAAGTCAGCAAGTTAGCAAAAATAGAAGGGCAATCATAGGTACGCACGCAGCGTCTCCAAGGCAGACAGATGGCCATCGTAATGCATTTGCCTCTCAGTAGGTAATAACTTAGTCAGATCGACGTCACAGAACATGCAGACCAATGCTTCACTTGCGCGAACGTGAAACGCAACCAACTTAATTGAGCGAATAGGAGAGTGGTGGGATATATACCTAGAGCCTCGCAAACAGGGGGAAGCTAGCGTCCGATCATCGCATTCATTTCCTTCGTCATCAGAGTCGTGTACGATAATCGCATCTTGGGCGGGCATGGTCGAACACTACAGAAGCAGCAGAAGATGACGCGTTTCGGCTTACTCCGGATTATCTAACAATTGGCCTACGCGTCGATCTAACTTGAAGGACGCACGGTACGCACACACACTCTCTGCCCATCTTCTAAACATGTCTAGGCATTACGATCGCGGTTCGTACGTTGACCCGACGTCCTGATACGATATCTGACCCTTCACCCAGCGCTTACCGTCTTTTCACCTGATGGCCACTTATTCCAAGTTTGCTCCCTCCACTCACCACTGAACCTGAACACGCGACTGATGTCTCGTAGGTCGAATATGCCCAAGAAGCGGTGAGAAAAGGGACGTGCGCTGTATGTGTCTCTTTCTCTGTGTGTTTCTGTCGGTCTCACACGAGCTAGGTCGGTGTGCGCGGGAAAGATGTTGTAGTCTTAGGCGTTGAGAAGAAGTCCGTCCTTCAACTACAAGACCCACGGACGGTGAGAAAAGTTGTCATGCTTGATGATCACATCTGTCTCGCGTTTGCTGGTTAGTTCCGCTTTATTCCACGTAGAACGTGAACAAACAACTAGCCATCGTTTTGACCAGGTCTTACTGCCGATGGACGCGTGCTCATTGACAAGGCAAGAGTGGAGTGCCAAAGCCATCGCCTCACCGTAGAGGATCCGGTTACCGTCGAGTATATCACCAGACATATCGCGGGAGTACAACAGGTGGGCTCCTTGGTCAGCGGGAGTTTCGTGTTCAGTTAATTGCGTTCTTCGAAAGCGTTACACCCAATCCGGAGGTGTTCGACCTTTCGGCATCTCCACACTCATCATCGGTTTTGACCCGAACGAAACAGTCCCTCGACTGTATCAAACGGAGCCCAGCGGCATCTATAGCGCCTGGAAGGTGTGTCGTATGCGTTCTTCACCCGTTATGTTCCTCAATTCATGCCGTCATAAGGCCAATGCTATCGGTAGATCTTCCAAAACCGTTCGGGAGTTCTTAGAGAAGAACCACAAAGATGACATGACCCGTGACGAGAGTATCAAGCTTACTGTAAAGAGTCTTCTGGAGGTTGTGCAGACTGGCGCCAAGAACATTGAGATCAGCGTTATGGAAGGATATGGAAAGGTCACAGTGAGTGTACACAAAGTATCCTTCACCCTCACCTTGCCCATCCTTGCCCTTAGAATCTAGATCTTGCGCAAATAGAAGCTATTGTACAGGAAATAGAACAGGAAAAGGAAGCTGGTAAGACCGAACCATCATAATACTTTCTGAGCTCTGCTCACAGCGATGTTTAGAAGCCGAAAGAAAGCGTTCGAGGCTGGCCGCTGCCGCGGCTGGTCAAGCCGCAATGGCCACTCGTGCAGCAGATGCGCCAGGCGCATCTGGACGATAGCTGTACTTCTGTAATTATATAGTATCCTGTTTTGAACACGAATGATGCAACCGATTTCACGACCTTGCGCGTTTTCGTCTCTGGCTGCCATTGTGACTGAAGGTGCGGTGGCGGGGGGTGCGTTGTAAGTACGAACCTCCCGCCAAATTTGGAAAGAGAATGTACTATTCTGGTAATCTACCTCGGATTAGTGAGCCCCCCGATTACTCCCTGCTTAAGACAGACCACGTTCGCGTTCGCGTCTGAAGTACGTGTTACGTTACAGACGATGGCCGACCTCCACACGACCTCCCACCACCCAGAACACAATGAAAGCGTATCTTCTGGGCACACCATCTATTCTGAGATCCTGTCTGTAACCTCTATCATGCGAAAGAATTCCAGGTGGTCATCAAGTATGCAGACTTTTTACACTAAAGACTCAGCTTTGGCAAGCAACCTTGGGCTTCGAAGGCCAGGGTCTAATAGCGTCTCAACGCCGCAGCAAGGGAGCAGAGAGGAAGATCTTATGTCCGGTTTTGAGGAACTGAAGAGAACCCTTAGAAGCGTGCAGGGTATGTACTGTGTCTCGGATATGCGAGAGTTCGCTGAAAAAACTTCTTTTGTCATCTTATAGATGTCTCGTCTATACCCATCGCTGATATTCTCGCTCCCTTCCTTGCCATCATTCGCTCACCTCTATCCACGGGACCCATCACGTCGGCTGCTCTTTCTGCCCTCCACTCCTTCTTTACCTATGGTCTCTTCATGAAAAACGATCAATCCGTCGACGCTGCCCTCGCAGAACTCAGTTCCTCCGTCTCTCACTGCAAATTCGAAGCTAGCGACTCTTCCGGCGACGAGGTTGTATTGCTTCGAATACTGACTGTCATCGAAGACTGCATGTGTGGAAGTTGGAGTCCACGACTCGGTGACATCGAAGTGTGCGAAATGTTGGAGACTGTCCTTGCAACATGTGTGCAAATGAGGCTCAGCGGTCTGTTCTCTCGTGTGATCCCTGTTGTACTCATGTTCACATGGATGCAGAGGCTCTGCGACGCTCAGCTGAACTGACAATGCACAAGATCGTGAGAACGGTCCTCTCCAAACTGTACATCCTCGACCCTGCGAGTGAGGAGAAAAGACTGTTGAGTCCTCCAAGTGTACCGGCTGCAGGAACGGACCCGTCCGCACCCGCACAGTCTTCAGAGTCATTATCAGACGATCCTGAGACTGGAAACCAACCAGTCACTTCCACGACACAGGACACAGAGGATGCCTCCAGAGCGCAGAAGTTAGGGTGTACGTTATAGCACCGCTGACCAATTATGCGGCCTGACATTGACTGGTATCTCAGATGGACTGCCGTCAATCGTTGAACTGCTCCGGGTTCTTGTGAACATTCTCGACCCACATGACCGCATACATACGGACTCTACGAGACTCCTGGCTCTAGGCGTGCTGAACATGTCTTTCGAAGTGTGCGGCCCGCGGCTAGGCGATTTCCCTAGTTTGCGCACGATGATTCTGGATCATGGTTGCAAGTATCTCTTCCAGCTCGCCCAATCCGAGAATTCTTCTGTCTTCCAACTAACACTCCGTACAATCTCTATCATGATGAACACCATGCGAAAGCACCTGAAGCTTCAGCAAGAGCTATTCCTAGCCTATACATTGGATCGGCTCGCACCCCCAGTGACGGGTAAGCCGAGTCGCCTAGGGACGCCGGTGCAGAGGAGCGGGTTATTATCGCCTCGCGCAGGAACTCCACGTGCTCAATCTCCCAATCTTGAGCTACTCGATGACACCGACGTAGAGAAGGGCAGTCCAACGCCAAATAGACCGCTGGTCATCCCAGCCCGTGGGAGCACGCGGGATCTGCTGTTGGAGGTCCTTAGTCAGATATCGAGCCACCCGAGTTTCCTTGTCGAACTATTCAGCAACTATGACTGCGACATCAATGCCGAAAACTTGTTCGACAGGGTCATCGACTTATTAACTAAGGTCAACCAGACATATTTGTCCATTTTGTTGCTCATTGTCTTTTGCTTTCTAGGGTGTGTACACCGATTATTACGGGGAATCTTTGCCGTTTTCGTATTTGAGTGCTCAGTACCTGTGCTTGGACCTCCTTCTCACATTTATCAATGCAATGGCTACTCGCGCCGCTGTTGTGAGTCCATTCGGTTGAGCGAATACTTATGCGCTAACTGGATAGTTAGCCAGGCACAGAGTGGCCTACGGTTCGTTATTTGAGATGCCACCATGTACATGAGTTCCTGAATCTTTTTTTTTGTTTCTCGCAGGGTTATGTCTCCGCCGAAGAGCTATTGCAACGGAAGTCCAAAAAGAGACTCATTTTAACCGGTGCTGCTCGCTTCAATAGCAAACCAAAAACGGCCCTTACCTTCCTCGAGGAAAACGGCCTCATTTACCACGACCTTTGCGAGGAGATAACCCGCCCGCAGAGCCTTGCGAGGTTTCTGAAAAGCAGCACCCGGATCGACAAGAAGCTATTAGGAGACTTTATCTCAAAGCCAGAAAACACTGATGTTCTCCAGGCTTTCATTGGGCTCTTCGACTTTCGCGAAGTGCGTCCTTTGCCAAGCTCATGTGAACACGGCCCTTGACCCATTAACTCCATGCAGAAACCTATAGCAGACGCGATGAGAGAGCTCCTGGAAACATTCCGACTTCCGGGGGAGGCTCAGCAGATTTCGCGAATTACTGAGACATTCGCTGAGATTTACTTTGCGTCGAAGCCAGGTTTTAACTTTTTCTCCACACGGCACTATGGTTACTCACGTCGTCTCCTAGCTGAGGTTAAAAGCCAGGACGCGGTCTATGTCCTTGCATATTCGGTGATCATGTTAAACACTGATCTACACAATCCGCAAGTTCGAGTACGCCAATCCAAAACGCCATCGTGCCACTCTCAGCTCACATTACATTTCTCAGAAACGCATGACTATTGAAGACTACCAGCGTAATCTGAGAGGTGTCAATGACGGATCCGACTTCTCACCCGAGTATCTTGTAGGTGATACTGTGCATCTGAGGTGCAATTCTCACGCTCTTTGCAGCAAGCTGTCTATGACTCCATAAGGAGGCAGGAGATAGTCATGCCTGAGGAACATACAGGTCAGCTCGGCTTTGAGTTTGCGTGGAAAGAGCTACTCATGCGCTCGAGGCAATCTGGTATGTAGCTCCGTGCCTGTTTCCTTGTATCGAGACCACCGTGCTTTTCAGGAGAGCTCATGATCTGTAACTCCTCTGTCTTCGACAAGGAAATGTTCAGATCCATCTGGAAGCCCGTCATTTCCGCGATCACCTTCGCATTCATGACTTTTGAGGATGACTATATCATTGAACGTGCTATCGCGGGCTTTCGACAATGCGCAACCCTTGCCGGTTATTTCCAACTCCCGGAAGTATTTGACTATGTGGTCATTTCGCTCTCCCAAGCAACGAGTCTTCTTTCGGAGAATCTCCCCTCCGAGGTTCCCGTGTATGCTGTGGTAGAAGTTGAAGGACAATCCATTACGGTTTCCTCGCTGGCTGTAAGTTTTGGTGCACACCTGAAGGGGCAGCTCGCCGCTGTCGTCCTGTTCAACATCATGAATGGAAACGGAAACGCCATTCGTGAAGGCTGGATCCAGGTTCGTTGTTCTGTCCCTCTACCTTCTGTAGTGCCTCACGTTAGGCAGGTCTTTGAAATTTTGTTGAATCTATTCATTCATTCGTTACTTCCTACCAGAATGCTCCAGATGGAGGATTTCCTGGGTGGGGTTTCTATGATACCTTTGCGCGGGAGCAGCAGTCAACCGACACGGCTACCACCAAGAAGCGACGGCCTTCTGTCCACGCTTTCATCGTATTTGATGACCCCCTACAGTTCCTCACAGGATAATCCTGTTCCCAGTGCATCTGATGCCGATGTTGAGAGCACTCTCTGTGCACTCGATTGCATTTCTACATGTCGATTAGAAGAGCTATACGCGCAGATAATGTATGTTAACATCGACCTCGCTAATGTACATCGCTGACCCCTCAAAGGCAACTAGACTTGGAACCCTTAGTCGCTGCTGTTCGATCACTAGAGGCTCTTGCTTATGAACGAACAAATGCAAGGCTTCAACACGAACCTGACGATGTCCCTGTCGACGAGTCCCCTCGGCCATTACCCTATGACCCAGCTTCGGTGTTCTTACTCGAGATGATGGTTAGCATCGTCTGCAAAACACCAGCACACATAGAAGAGCTGTGGTGAGTCTCCTTGTCATGAACAAACACCCGCCTAATTGTTGCCTAGGCCCATTGTTTTCGAGCATTTGTCTTTGCTGCTCAAATCTTCCCAGAAGTACAGCGTTCTCCTCGTTGAGCGCGCTGTCGTGTCTGTAATGCGCATTTGCCTGATCTTGGCTGCTGCCAAGGCAAGTTCTGCTGCGCCACTGTAAAACCCTAGGTTGATGACACAGGTGCTACAGCCAAGCCAATTGCGGGATCAGATTTATCTGTCCTTTGATCTTCTTGGAGGCCTCCCACCCGTGATAGCAAACTCGGTAGCGGAGCAAATTATGTCGGGTTTGATTCTTATCGTGCAAAACCACCGTGAGGTTATCAGCTCGCAAACCGAGTGGAACATCGTCTTGGCATTGGTTCGCTCGAGCATTTCAAATCTCGAGGCAGCGCGCGCGTCATTTGATCTCATACAGCGACTCACCGCCGATGGCCCTGAACAATGCATCAGCGCCGACAATATCGTTGGCCTCGTCGCTGTACTTGATGACTTCGTCACCACTGCTGGGATTATGGCCGAGGTGGAGCAGCAGCATGCTCGCCACCGTCCTCAGCCCAATTCGTCCAGGTAAATGGGCTGCAGTCATATCGACGCTATTTGCTTACTTGATCCAGTTCCCCTGTCATTGACCGAGGACGAAAGGCCGTCGATCTCATGTTTGAGATTCTAAAGTACATACCTTCTTTGACAGAAAACCACAGCGAGGCCCGTGATAAAAGTCAGTTAGATTTCATGTCCTGATGTAACTCATTTGCAAGCTGACTCCTGTGGCTTGTGCACTTACGCAGGTCGTCATCAGCTCACACTTTCAGTGCTGGTATCTCTATCCCGCCATTCCGCATCTGCGTCACCTGAGGTCCGACACTCTGCGCTTTCTTCACTCTCCCGCGCAGTCCTTGGACCCCTCGTAACTGTGCCTCGCTCTGACGTCGCAGAAGTTTTCCAACGTGTGCTCTGGCCGCTGCTCGAAGCAGTGATCGCTGCCCCAAGCAGCGCAGATACGACAGAGAGTCGCGTTCGCGCGTCTGCGTTGTTGTGCAAGGCATTCATGAGGTTCGAAATCAGTGACAACATCTCGGGAGAGGATGTGACCGAGCACTGGGCGCAAGTTCTCGACTACCTAGACCGACTCATGCGCACAGACCAGAGTGACCAGCTGGTACGCTTCGCCTTCTCGCTTGACACGCATAATGGAAGGTTGACGTAGTGGGCTGTGTGGTCTAGTCCGAAGCTGTGCTCGAGTCACTCAAAAATGTGATTCTAGTCATGCATGCGGCCGGCATTCTTGTTCCTCCCTTAGCCGTTGAACACGTCGACACGCGGGACGAGCTACAGCGACAGCTATGGCACGTCACATACGACAAGATTGAGCGATTCATGCCCGGATTCATGGAAAGCGTCATACCGCTGTCATCGGCGACCGTACGCTCTTCCATCGAGCCGTCGACAACGGCCGCGGCGACCGCGGCGACCGCTGAGAAATTGAATTCACAAGCGCCGGGCGTCGTGCCATCTGAGACTGCGACGGAGCCATCTGCGAGGGCTTCCATTGTCTAGACAAACTTCTGTCCCGTTGTGTCGCATTCTTCGTCGTGTCTGAATACCATTCCCATAGACAACGAACCGAACGCTATTCACTGGGACTGACTACTTGTACAAGAAACAGTAACACATTGCTGCGAACCACGACTTCGGACACTACAGCCTGAAGAAGTTGAACCTCATCTTTGATGGCCTGTAAAAAATGGTTAGATGAATTACGGGGATGCATGGGAGAATGAGTGGCCCACCTGATGCGAGAGTAGAGCGAGACTAAGATGACGAGGGGGGCTATTGTGTAAGCAACAAGGCGGACAGCATGTACGCTGTGCTTTGACACCCAAGCTGACCAACCGCCTCCGAGGTTGACGGTTGTGAGGAGCAAAAGCAACAGAATGTAGCCGGATAACCGGTGATACTTCCATACCAGCTTGGCTTTGTTAGCGCCTCCGAACGCTGCGCCTCCAAACCAAACGCTTCCTGCGCCCAGTGCAAACTGGACGACGAGCCAAGAAACCGTGAGGATGCCAAAAGTCTATGAACCGGGTCCCGTGAGCGTGGAAGACAGGAAAGGACGACGTGCGTACGCCGTGCCAAGTGGTAAAGTGAGGGGCGTTGTGCGAACCCTTGTAGTACACCATTGCCGAGGTACCGAGGAGGATGGATGGAAGTCCTACTAGCATCGCGGTCTGGTGCTGCAGCAGTCCGGCAGCTTTCGTCTTCGGCTGTGACGTTGGTTGAAGGGTGAGGATCCCTGTACGGACGCAAAATACTTAGTAATCGGAGGAAGAAGCGAGTAGGACTGGGGCCAAAAGCACCGTAGGTAAAGCATAAGACGGCAAGTGAATTGAGCGTAGGATGAAATGGAAACCAAACAAGACTCTTTGGATCGTTGGTCAAGATGATAGTCCACGTCGATAGGAGTAGGACCTGAATGATGGATGGTAAGATCGCTTCAAAGGCGGCGCGCCCGTGCGGGGTCGCTCACCAGTGCAGATGTCTAGAGAGAGGCGTCAAATTAGGGAAAGAGATGGGGGAAGGTGCGTACGATTGCGGCGTAGAACGCGAGATTATCTCCTGACCTGGACTCATCTCTGAGTCGATCTTCGCTGCTGCCCATGAGGGGAGCGGTGGGTGCGTCGGCGGAGGCAGAGAGTGGTTCGTCGTCTGGAGGATGATGATCGTGCAAAGAGGCCATATGGGACTAAGGAAGAGAGAGGTGGAGCTGTGAGGCTATTAAGGCCCTGTTCGACAACTCTGCTTGTTCGAACAATCAACAACAATCAACTTTGATTGTCGTGGTGATTGTTTGAGTGGCTATGCCCATGCGTGACATGAATAAAATATATAATTAAAATTAAAACTTCATTATACCTCCACAGCACGTGGCTACCAACGCCCACCCACGCTCCGAGTCCTTGTCACCTGCTCCACTGACATTGAAAGGTGCCTTCGGCACACATCCAGGGCACAATGCCCACATCCTCTCAACTCTGAATGTAATTAAGGATCTATTGATGCATGACACCCTCACATGCGTTGATGTGCCACTAGTAGACTGTACTATCTTGGACCCTTAGTTCGACCAGGGCCCCTCTTTCGACCCGTCACACCCTGTCACAGTCCAAAAAAGGCTCGAATTCAAACTCAGCACGGTGTGTTCGATGTTGATACGTTGATGCATTATGTGATGCGTTTGCTGGTTAAAGCTCCGACACGGCATCCATTGGCCTGCATGACAGAGGCCCTTTTTCCGATCTTGTTTTCCTTGCGACTTTATACAGAAAAAAGACTATTGTCATAGGAATGTCTACTAGAGCATATATACAAAGTTTGAGCTCAATTGGGCCTATATTGGTGAAGATATTTGAAGTGGTTGAAAGAGGGGCCCCAATCGAACTAAATGGTCAAGATAGTAGTACATTAGCCGGGCCCGATTTGGCCTGGCAGCGGACCGTGGGATGAAAAAAATAGATGTCACGCAGATGTTGTCACATAAGTCACAACTCAGCCACTCAAACAATCACCACGACAATCAAAGTTGATTGTTGTTGATTGTTCGAACAAGCAGAGTTGTCGAACAGGGCCTTAAGCATATCAGGGGCATCATTGGACCCGGATTTGTCACATGGGGAAGGAGGAATTGCTTATGTAGCTGGATGACGATGCTTGCCACGTGCTCCGGGCGAAAAGAGGGCATCCTTGTTCTCTCGCCTGGCTCGCTTACGCTTTATAATAAAGCGCCTTTTTGTCTTGGAATATACTTGCGCTGGACGCTTATACAAATCAGTCCACTTCAACACAATCCTCAGCCTCAGCCTCGCCTCGCCAATCTAATCCCCGCCGCCTTTACAGTTGTTCATCCCCCCTGTTCCTTGTTCCAAAGCTGGTTTACTCTCCATCACCCCGCCTTTCTGCCCTGTGTCAAACGCTAAGATCTAGTCTCATCTCTAATTCAAACGCCTTCCGGGGTTACCGCCCATGGACGTTGCTCTCTTGCCCGTCATACCCAGTCGTTCATCCTCCCTACCAATCTCCGCTGGTGGCGTTCACGATAATCCGTGCTGTCCTTCTCGCCATGGTTCAGCCGTCATGGTTGTCGAGGACTCTACTAGCCCACCATCATCTCCCCGCAAGGTCCTTATCCGGCCCAAGCTAAGCATCGATCCACAACCACCATGCAGCGGTACCGTTTCCGACCATTCCCCGCCTATATCTCCACCCCATTCCCCGCCCCATTCTCTCGCCGAGTCTACTCCGGATCAGGAAATGGATCGTGACGATGCGGCGTCGCCTGTCCAGCCCTCCGTTCCCGCCAAGCCCCCGGTCAGGCTGTTGGAGGACGAAGAGGAACACGTCCATCGTTCCCTTCGGCTTCAGGACTTTGAAGTCAGGGGCACCCTAGGTACGAACGCATCTCATCCTCACCAACTCACCTACATGCGTCAGTATGTTTCGCAGGTACCGGTACCTTTGGCCGTGTGCTCCTCGTCAAGTACCGCCCCGCCGCTTCTGCACCAGCAAATACGACCAGATTTTTTGCAATGAAGGTGCTCCAAAAGACTGAGGTTATTCGCCTCCGTCAAGTTGAACACGTCAAAGCAGAAAGACGCATCCTTTCCCGCGTGCGCCATCCTTTTATCGTCGACCTATATGCAACCTTTCAGGACAGCTTGAATATCTATATGCTCCTTTCTTTTGTTCCTGGCGGCGAATTATTCACCCACCTTCGTCGCGCCGGACGCTTCAGCCCCGATGTAACCCGTTTCTACCTCGCAACCATTGTTCTTGCTCTCAAATATCTACATTCATTCAACATTATTTATCGTGATCTCAAACCCGAAAATCTCCTTCTCGACAACCGTGGATACCTCCGCCTTACAGACTTTGGCTTTGCTAAAGTGGTCGATGACCGTACTTGGACGTTATGCGGTACACCGGAATACCTTGCACCCGAAATAATTCAGTCTGATGGTCACGGCAAGCCCGCAGACTGGTGGGCCTGTGGAATTCTCGCCTATGAGATGATGGTCGGCCATCCACCTTTCTTCGACGAGACGGCATATGGCATCTACGACAGGATTCTGAAGGGGAAGATCCAATGGCCCAGGGATATGGACCCCCTCTCTCGTAACCTCGTCAAAGGGTTCTTGCACCCAGACCGTACCGAGCGACTGGGCAATCTTCTAGCAGGTGCCGACGATGTCCTCGACCACCCCTGGTTCCGAGGCGTCGACTGGGGTGCCCTAGAACGACGTGAGATTAGGGTACGTCCGTCCGGTCTTTGCCATCTCGTTTCCGGTCCATTCTCAATTCTCTATATCAGGCTCCCATCGTTCCGCATGTGACATCCTATGATGATACACGTCACTTCGCCCGTCTTCCTCTACCGCCTCTAGACCAGATTCCAGGTCTCGTCCAGGAGGATCATCCCTCTCCCCTCCAGCGCCGCTTCGATGTCGTCGGGTTTCAGTTCGGTGAATTTTAATCGCTATCGTTATCATTAGTTAGACCTCTCTTTCTACTAGTCGCATTTCATTTTCCCACTTGCGCTTCTCCAATCATGTAAGTAATCAGACACGCATGCACTCCATCCGGTCACAATTTTGACTAATCGTCGCACTCATTCTACTGGAGTTGTATCAACCCTTTTTACTACATACCTGACTGATGGTGTGTGCATCCGCTCGAGTGTAGCAAACACAAGCCGTCTTTTGTTCGGTCTGTAGATACTATAAAACAGTGTATTTTATTCTATTGCCCGGCCCGGTCACGGTTTGCAATGGCTCGTAGACGCAAAAATCGCACTCACTTGAAGGGGACACAGTCCTCAGCAACATCCTCTGCTAGCGCTCCTAAATCTTTTGTCATTAAACATGGACATGTTGGTACTTCCCTCACCCAGCTCACCCGCGACATTCGCAAGGTTATGGAGCCCAACACTGCAAGCAGGCTCAAGGTTTGCCTTTCTCCTCATCCCAGCTGATTTAACGAACGTTGATGTGACCTCGTTTTTCGTTTCGTGCAAGTGAAGGAACGTTCCCGAAACAAGCTCAAGGACTATTTGACCATGGCGCCAGCGCTGCAGGTCACCCATCTCCTCGCGTTCACGCTGACCGACATCGCGCCATCCCTGCGCATCGTGCGCCTCTCTAACGGGCCCACGCTCAGCTTCCGCGTCGAGCGTTACAGCCTAGTGAAGGATGTCATAGCATCCTCACGCCATGCAAAATATCTAAGCTCAATTGAATCTATGAGCGCACCACTGGTACATATATCTCCCTCCCTCCGTGCGTGCGCATACCAAAACTCACGACCCCCTCCCCCCCTTTTTTTTGGTTGCTTTATTCGTCCAAAAAGCTCGTCCTGGCGTCCTTCCCCCCACCGGGCCCTTCTACCCCTCCGCACCTCACCCTCGTGATGAAAACGTTCCAGACGCTCTTCCCCCCACTCGCGCCGCACAAACTCGCGCTCTCCTCCGCGCGCCGCGTCGTCCTGGTATCGTACAACGCGGAGCGCGGCACCGTCAACGTGCGCCACTTCCGCATCGCAGTCAAGCCGTACAGCGTCTCGCGGCGCGTGCGGCGCGTCTTGCAGGGGGCCACCACCACCACCACCACCACCAGCGCAACCACCACCACTTCTTCTGCGACTCGCGGCGCGGTGCTCGATTTGGGGAACGAGAGGGACGTCGCTGATTATGTGCTGCGTGGGGCCGGCGCCAGCGGCGCGAGCGTGGACGGGTACGAGAGCGCCGTGTCTGAGACGGCGTCGTTGTCGTCGTCTGTGGCGGCCGCGGAGGAGGACGAGGCGGACGTCGTGTCGCTCGCGGAGGATGACGTCGGGCGGAATAGTCGTGGGGGACAGAAGCGTGCCGTGCGCCTCGACGAGATTGGACCGCGGATGGAGCTGCGCTTGGTGAAGATCACCGAGGGCGTGCCGGGGAAGGAAGGGGCGGTCATCTATCATGAATTTGGTACGTCACGCCCTCCCCCCTCCCCCCTCCCCCGTTTTATTTCCTCTGTGTGGCTGAATCTTGACGGCGCGTACATATAGTCAAGAAGACAAAGGCTGAGGCCGCGGCTCAAAAGGCATCGCACGCTGCTAGGGAGAAATTGAGAAAGCAGCGCCGCGAGGAGCAAGAACGGAACGTACAACGCAAAAAGGTATTGGCGGGAGGGGCCGAGGCAGATCCTAGGGATGCAGCCGGCGAGGACGATGACGGTTCCTCGGACGCTCCGAACGAAGAGGAAGAAGGCGGAGAAGGGTCTTGGGATGAGGATGAAGAGATAAGTGAGGGAGAGGTAAGCGAAGATGACGATGCAAGAGGCGAAGAGGATCCCAGTAGTGAGGACGAGGATGAGGACGAACTTCAAGAAAAACCGCCCAAGAAAAGGCGAAAATAAAAGTAACTAATGTATCTTCCCTGCTAATGAGTGTAGCCAATCTAATTTTGTCGTGGACTACTCCTTTTGTGAGGCTCCTTAACTTGGACTGGGCAGCGGGCAGAATACGAACGGGAATGAACCTAGTCCTGCTCTTCTCACACCGAGCACACCGAGGGATAGCCATTTGTGGGAACAGCACCGTTTAGTGCAAAAACATCACAGAGCTAAAACATCACAGAGCTCGAAAGTTAGTCTAAGCTCAGCACCTTTGTGGTGGAGTAGAGGATGGATTGTACAAGTGTCTATCAAGAGGGTAGAGTAGAGTTTAGAGTAGTACAGGCAAGCAGGAAGAAATTATCGGTCAGGCTGGGCAGATGCTGGTGGTATAGAGGAAGAACCAGAGAAAGCGTCTCGGATCGCCCGCGTCCATTTGCCCACAAACATGCTG
>QLOZ01007794.1:0-10136 GCA_003314065.1 Lactarius sp. MG50 | reverse complement strand
TAGATGTTGAAGAGTTAGCGGCGTAGCCCCGGCAGCGTACAGGTTCGGTGCATGCTTGACATGCAAGTCGATCGTCTTCCTGGCGACCGAGCCTGGGCATATGATGCTACTCAGAAAGATAAGCCCAAGGCAGGAGGGGAATGGAACGAGACCCAATTGCTTCGGCGGATGACATACACATAGTTTTAGGAGGGCTAGCAAGATGCGTGTAGGGGAATTTACGCGCCGTTCAGACTCGATACCTGTGCGTTTGCCAAACTCCTTCTTCATGGCCATCGCATGAAGGAAAAACACAGATCGAGCGAGCGATAAGTATGTGGGTGTCGAGGGGAGCTCTGACAATCCGAGGACACACTCTCACGCGAACCAGAATTCCTCCTGGGGTTCAAAGTCTGCTCCCTGCATCAAGTTGGCGTTCGCGGGTGAAAATTTGGCGCTGAGGTTTCTAGCGAGACCCTAACTTGGACAGGGTGTGCGTGGCGGAAGTAGTAAGACTCGGAATACTGCCCCATGATGATGTGCACGGTGACAGCGGCACTACGACGTGGTCGCCGGCCGTTTGACACAAAACGGAGAGCTTGATGTAGCACGATGATAGGCCTATCACGTCCGTGGGAGAACACTGACCAACCAACCAGGTCAGTTGTCGAGTTTTGGAAATTTGAAAGGATGGGGGAATAGTGATTCATAACGTGACCTCAAAAAAAAATATTTCCGGGGCGGCGCACGCTGGGCGCGGCCGTCGTGTGAACTGGCATTTAGGCACCCTGGCACCTGGCCCAGATGGGAGACCAGCTCGGGGACTACCGTCGCTGGCCACCTTCTAACCTTACTGAGTTCCGAGATGAAGGCTACGTTCACCGCGATGATGGCTGAACGAACATCTGCGCCAAGCGCATCCTTTCAGACTGTCCGCGATTATTTCAACCATTCCCTCTTCGCCAACGGGCGTGCCTCGCAGCAAATCTTCGTGTCAAAAATCATCGAAGCAGCCTACTGTGGCTGAGAAAACGTGGTGTATGTCCGATATCTTCCAATCCGCTACCGAGCATGGTTCCAGTTAAGCCCATAAAATTAGCTTTGGCACCCGCGTTTGCTCAGCGCGCCTGGGTGCCAGCCAAGAGCTGCCGATTATGACCCCATCGTGGATAGTGCCATGGTTACCAACGAGACAGGCAGGAGAGATATGCTGAGCAGGCTAAATAGTGTCATCGTTATCGTCGTTCTCCATCGGACGTTTATCAACCCTATTATCCTCATTGACCACGGAGAATTGCAGGAACTTTTTCTATACGAAACGGCGCATTAACCTCCTAGTTATCATTGTGTTGGCCGTAACGAACGTGTTACAGGAACCCGCAAGTCTGGAATAACTGCGACTTTCCGATGAACGTTTACACCCGATCTCCACCTTGACGCTGAGCTGCGCTGTGCCTCAAATTTCCCCCGTGTCAAAGGCGCTGCCATGTCGAAAGGGACAATTGGCGATAGCAGTAGTATGCAGCTGAGTATGCTGGCCGTGTTGTTGGTCTGTGTTTTTGTAGAGGACGTAAGCTACCCGGTCAAATCTTGTTTGACTGTTGAGCAGTTAACTCTGTAAGTCGAGCCTGCAGAGAATAAATATGAATGCAGGATCGCACAAGATGAGGACATGGCACATGCTTACCCAACTCGAGGCAGGGGTACACGAATTGCATGTAAGTGCCAAGGTAATGTGTATCTATGGTCAGCCGGTGGTAGGTTCCATTTTCAGCGTTGAGTCTACTCCCACACAAGCGGGACCGAGGAGCATGGGACCAGGTAGCAGATAACTTGATGACGATGATAAGTAGGTGGGCGAGTATAATGCAGTCTAATTAGTCAACACGGCACTTGACACGGCGTAATCAGTTGCCAATTGCAGTCACGGTTCAGTGACAATTTTGTCTTGATAATGTTATTGGCGTCCTAAATAAAAAAAGTGCAGAAGGAGCATAGCACAGTGACGTTTTGACCACGAGGCATTCGCGAGGCAACAGGAGTGAACTAGAATTGCCAGGAGGTCTTCAGCCAGGAGGTCTTCATTGGCTAAATTCCAGCCTTTTATCAGCAGTGTTGTCGGGTATCGCAACTAGCCACGCCACCAACATCCTCTTTCGGCCGTCGTGCCTGCGTCATAAACCATCTATTGCACATTTCGAAACATCGTATTCTGGAATGGCACACTGGGCACCTGGCACTTGGCCGGTACTTTCCTAGAAAGGTGATACTAGAGCTACAGTGGAGTGATGAGCTCACTGAGTTCCGAGTCGTAGGCCAACATAGGTTACATACAAAGTCACGACCGATCGGATCGAACAACTGCCAATGCATTGACCAATAGGCCGCTGAGCCTCCTAGACCGTCCGTTTTGTCTTGACACTATCCCCAGCCTTACTCGAGATAACCATTCGATGTAACCCAGGCAGAATCACCGTCGTCACTTCCAACAAGTATTTTTCTTCAAGTTATCAAACCTTCGTTCCTAGGACCTCTGGATCGACATACTCTCGCTGTTTAAACTTGGGAGTCGCTCGGCACCGTCTCATTCGGCACTGGACGTGGTTTCCGCTAACCTTGCCTAAATCATGGCACCCGCGAGCGCTAAGTGTCAGCCAGGGGCGCAGCGCGTAGAATTACCATTTATCACTCCTCTTTGTCCCGGTGCCCTATGGGTGGTGCCATGGCACCAAGGGAGATAATATGAAAAGGCGAAGGGATGGGATGGGATGGGGAAACTCTTCTCCGCCTCACTAACCCTCTTGTCCCACGTCTCACTGGAGGATGGCTCTCGACCAAGACGTGGCATCAGAAGGCGCCGACCTCAATACCTACCACCTTGAGCGATCTGAGAGTGACCTTTACGAGGTATGCACCCTTGTGGCACAAATCCCGACAGACAATGACGATTGCATAGGTTGGCCTGGTGCGGGTTGGAGACCCACGCTGGCCACTATCATTCCACCGGCCGGAGCTCCTGTGCCCCATTTGCGGAAAGGAATTTCACGCCCCCAAAGCGGTTACTCGCCACATCGACGATGTCCATTCGCCGCTGACGGGATGTCCTTACCCTGACTGTACCTTTCAAGGTGTTGGGACGCGCAAGCACAAGAAACATCGTCAAGAAGCTCACAACGAACCTCCTCCTCCCTCTCGACGACGTGCCCGGTAACTTGCAAAGTGGCGGCGCAAGGCTCAAAATGATGCTTGTCGTCCCTCTATGCTGCCTCGCCGCACCTTTCCAAGTCCACGTCCACGTCCTTCTTCCCAGAGTCCGCTTTCCCCACAAACACCGTCCTTCTCCTCCCTTTGACAAGCTAGTACCCACAATCTATTCGTAGGACCTGACTGGCTCAGCTGTGGCCGTGCCGTTTTTTGGCTTCCATTGACGCAGATCTCAGGGTACAGATGTAGGCTCGGAGCTTACGTCGTACTAGATGTACGAATGATTTGTTACCCCTGCTGGATACGTCCTTCTCTTTTTTTTGGCTTCCATTAACGTGCCCCTCAGGGTACAGAAATCACATTGCGCTATGTCTAGGCCTGCTGATTATGCCTTTCTCTATGGTACTCCTCCCTTAGACACGCTACTCACGCCTTGTCGACTTATTAACCGTGTATTCCTCGATATGTATTTTAAGGATTCGGCAATATATATATATGTATCACTTCCTTTGTATTTATTTCTAGGTATCTGTGCTTTCGGTCCACAATGAATGAGGCTATGTGAGTCGGACTATGTCTATGAACACTTCAAGTTTCTGTGTCCATACCATTGACTTATGTACCAAGTCTCGCTGTGGTGCGTCTATTCTATCCTCAAATGCAGAAGAGCGGATGGATAGGGGCCCGTTCACGGGGTTGGACGCACACGTGAAAGGCATCGCTTGGAGTGTGCGCAGATCCCGCGGACCATTCGCGCACGTAGTGGCCACGCAACGCTTCCGAGTCACCGTCCGTCACACACTACACCCCTGTCCAAAAGCCACTATTCAGCATGCACAACGAGGATGGGGTCATCTCTTTGATAAATTTCAGAGAACCCTCTCCCGCGCAATTTTGGCGCCGATTCAGTGCCCGCCCGAAACGCACACTGCTGGGCAGACGTTATTGTATGGTGCTGCGAGTAAGTAGGGCAATTGCCGATATGTCACTGTGGCACCGGCCTGGGCGCGTGGCACCCTCCTCTCGAGGGATTTCATCGATATCGATCTGATTTATTTTCGTGCGTGCGCAGCTTGCTTATTTCGACATTAAAGCCACTTGTGTGTTTCCGAAGCACAGCACGACGGGTTTTCCTTTGCAAACAATGAAAATGCAAAGGGAAACACGCACGTGATGAACGATAAGGAGATAACAGGAAAAAAGGCAGCAAGCAAATGGAGATAAGCGGCGACGGGACGCGACAAGGCCAGGGCACTCGGAAGTCTTCCCGGTTTGCTCGGCAACTTGCGCCGCTATCCCCACACCGATGGATCCTGGGATCCGGCCTTGGCACACCATTCACTACAGAGTTGCTCTCTCGTTACATTGTTACAGCGCGGTGCTACCGCGCTCTTTACACGCCTACGCATCGTGCTCCACCAGCCGTAGGACCCACAGATGAGGAAATTGGTCGTGGGATGCTGAAAAAGCGCCCGGGAGCGGACTCAGCAGAGGTACTTATACGCCGATCATCTTCATAACCGGTATCAAGTACCTGCACCCTGTTTATGACATGCGCTAGGACCTGCAAAGATGTGGCGCCTGGCAGCAAAACAATTCACATATTCTCTTTATGCTGCATGGCCGCGCATTTTCACGTCCACCTCCTTCCCCACACCATGACCCACCAATCCATTCGGTATATCCCTGCTGTCCTCGGTGCGCTACCTACGCCCCTGTCCATGGAAATTGAGCGAGCTCGGCCAAGGCCACGCTATGTACTCGTCAAAATGTGTTTGAACTTTTTGTGAAGTAACGAGTTTGATTGTATGACCAGATCCAACCGTGTATTCGTTTCTACTTGTCGATGTCCACGACATGTCCACGACGCATGTGTATAGTTACGCCTACGGTGGATTTGTGTATTATACCACAGATTAATGTACCAACCGTCACCGTGATGTGTCTACCAGCTCCTCAAAAGAAGAGGAGCTTATGAGTTGCTGCAGCAAGGGACTACGAGAATAAGAGTGACATTATGAGATGAAGACGAAGATAGGTATTAGAGGGAGAGAAGTGTGAGAGGGAGAGTAGACTGGAATGCTGGAGATGCGCGTCGGGAATATAGCAAGGACGCAGGCTTCGCAACGGCTGACCAAGAATCAGAAGCGCCAGAGCATGCAGAAAGAGAGAGAACAGAGATACAACTTCTGACGCCGACTTACTACAGAGAACCAAAACGACCTCTACGTCTCAGAGAGTACATATTGCTGCAAGAATTCCAAGCGATTTGATCCAAGTCCGAATCCTACTTCTCGGGACTGACAACAGGGCTGGGGATTTATTCAAATGCAAGTGGAGTGCGAGCTCGTTGTCCTGAAGGGCCCGGGCGGGTCTCTGAGAGGCAGAATGATGAGGGCACGCATTGATTGGTGCTAAAGACGTTGGCAGACGTTGAAGAGTTAGTGGCGTAGCCCCGGCAGCGTACATGCTCGGTGTATACTTGACGCGCAATTCGATCGCCTTCCTGACGACCGAGTCTGGGCATATGATGTTGCTCAAAAGATAAGCTCATGGCAGGAAGGAAACCGAACGAGACGCAATTTTCTTTGATGGTTGACATACACACGTTGAGGGGAGCCCTGACAACTCGAGGACACCCTCTCGAGACCAGAATTCCTCCTGGATTCTAACTCCGCTCCTTGCATCAGGTTGGCGTTCGCAAGAGAAAAGTGGACGCTGAGGTTTCTGGCGAGACCCTAACTTGGACAGAGTGTGCGTGACGGAAGTAGTAATAACTCGAAATACTACTGTACTGTGATATGCACGATGAAAGTGACCGCGACGGGGTTGTTGGTCGTTTCACACAAAAACTGAGAAGTAAGCTGATGAGGTATAGGTTTCTCGTATGAGAACACTGACCAACCGGGGTTCGCCGGAAGATTACACGTTGCGGTTCATGACGTAAGTTATCAAATATCCGGCTCACTCTGGGCTGGCACCCGGCCCGGAAGGGTGAAGAGCTCGCGGACTACACTACGCGAGTTCCGAGTCGGGGGCTGCTTAATATCCACTATGGTGATGACGACTGAACAACCGCCCGCGTCGGGCGCATCTTTCCAGACCGTCCGCCTTTGTCTCGACCTTACCTTCACCCCCAACAGGCGTATTTCGCATCAAGACATCGTGCCAAAAATCATTGGAACAACCTACTGTGACTGAAAAAACGTGGTATATGTCCGATATCCTCCAATCCACCGCTATAGAACATGGTTTCAGCTAAGCTAAATTGGCTTTGGCACTCGCGTTTTCTCGGCGCGCTTCGGGTGCCAGTCAAGAGGTGCCGACTATGGGATCGTGAGTCCTCCTCTCCTCGCGGATAGTGCCACGGTTGCCAATGAAACCCTATAATTCTCGTTCGGTGCCATGTCTTTCCATCAGGCCATAGGAGAATTGCAGGAGCTTTTTCTACCGAAAAAGGCGCATCGCCCTCCTCGTTATCATTGTGTTGGCCATGACAAACATGTTACAGGAACCCGCAAGTGAACTGCGACTATTTCCCACGAACGTTAATCCCTCGATCTCCACAGCAGGACTCCTTGACGCTGAGCTGTGCCGTGCCTCAAATTTCTCCTGTGTCAAGGGCGCTACCATCGAAAGGGGCAATTGACGATAGCCGTAGTATGTTGGACATATCGCTGGTCTGTGGTTGTGTGGGGTGTGAGTGATCCGGTCAAACGAGGTCTGACTGTTAACGAAGCCGTCCACTCTGTAAGTCGAACCAACAGAGAAGAAATATGAACGTGCGGTCACACAAGATGAGGACATGGCACATACCTCTAGATCTCTTGACGTGTAGCTGTAGACGCGACGGGTGCTGTGGCAGAGGAATCTTTGGCGGCGGCATTTTTGCCTTCAGACTTTGATATCTCCAATAGCCCTCTCGTCCTGAGAGTCTGATGTCTGACTATCGAGAAGCCCACCTGGCGCAAATGGTTAAGGCTTGGCCATGGCGCTTTGTACTGGTAGCGCCGATAGCGATAGGTCATATGGTGATACTGTATTGCGTTACCTACCGAACTCGACGCAGGGGGTGCACACACTACACGGATTGCATATAGGTGCCATGATAATGTGTACTGACAGCCAACCGGCAGTGGGTTCCTTTTTCGGCGGTGTCTCACACTCCCACACAAGTGGGCTGAGGAACATGAGACCAGGTTCAGATGACGATACTTGTTGTGCCCATGATGATATGCGTGAGCGGCCGGTTGATTGGTCAGCATGTCCTGGGCGCAATCAGTGGCCGCCGCCATGAGGCTGGCCGCGTGTCCCATCGCAACCTGATAATTCCACCAACTTTACAGTACCCACATTCCGAAACATCAAGTGACTCTGGAATGGCATACTGGGCATTGGCACTCGGCACCTGGCACCTGGCACTTGGTCTGCACGTTCCCGGAGAATGTGATACTGGAGTGATGAGATTGCAGTGAGTTCCTCATCGCGGCTTACCTTCAAACTCCCAACCGAACAACTGACAATGCCAAGAGGCTGCTGAACCTCCTAGGCCGTCCGCTTCTGTCTTGGCGCTGCCCCCAGCCTCACTCGACATAACCATTCGACGTAACCCACGCAGAGTCACCATCGTCACTTCCAACAGGTATATTTCTTATCAAATCCTCGTACCAAAAAATCATTGCGTCGGCACCCTCTCGCTGCTAAGATGTGGGAGGCACTCGGCACCGCCTCGTGTTTCTGCGAATCTTGCATAAAACAAATATGGCAACTGCAAGCGCTGAGTGCCAGGCCTATAGTATCCTCTTTGCCCCCGTGTCTTATGGATGGTGCCATGGCACTGAAGGTGGTGCAGTATAAAGGAGAGGCGATTGACAGGACGCTCTTCTGCACACGTCTCACTATCACTATATGGCCCGAATGCAAGACATGTCCGCAGGTGACCTCAATAGTTACCATGTTGACCGATCTTGGAGTGACCTTGACGAGGTATGCTTCATTCTGGCGCAAATCATGACAATGACGATTGCATAGGTTGGCCTGGTGCGGTTTGAGGTCCCAGACTACGTGTCACCATCACCCGACCCATGCCAGGCCAACGGATTCACCTCTCAGCAATGGGCTCCTTGCGCCGCCCCTTTGAATGACAATGTCCCCTTAATGGGTGACTCATGCATACGGTCTGCACTATCCCCACCTTCCTCTTCCATCCCGACCCTACCGCCTATGGAACAAGGCATATACGATCAGATCCTCTCCGAGGAATATGGCAAGTACAGCGCCATTCCTGCTGGTACCGAAACCCAGGAACGTTCACTGGAGGACAGCTCCTCTGGTGGAACGTCAGTGTACCCAACATGGTCTGCCCAAGCCCCTGGGACCCACATCGGCCCAGGTCATGGCCCTATGACTCTGCCTGTACACCAACGTGGGTCCTCTCAATCTCAACTACCAGCCCAAGTTCACTAACACACCCCTGCAGCATCCCCCGTTGCATCCAACCAGGGTGTGGAGATGGGCCAAGACACGAAGTCCTCGTGCCCCTTTTGCGGAAAGAAATTCCACGCACCCAAAGCTGTTCCTCGCCACGTCGATGACGCTCATTCGCCGCTGACGGGATGTCCTTACCCTGACTGTACCTTCCAACGTGCTGGGACGCGCAAACACCAAAAGCATCGCCGAAAGGTTCACGGCGAACCTCCTCCTCCCTCTCGACGACGTGCCCGGTAACTTGCAAAGTGGCGGCGCAAGGCTCAAAATGATGCTTGTCGTCCCTCTATGCTGCCCCGCCGCACCTTTCCAAGTCCACGTCCACGTCCTCCTTCCCTTGAAAAGCTAGACCTGACTGGCCCAGCTGTGGCCGTGCCTTTTTTTTGGCTTCCATTGACGCAGGTCTCAGGGTACAGAGCCTACGTCGTACTAGATGTACGAATAATCTGTTATCCCTGCTGGATACGTCCTTCTCTTTTCTTTGGCTTCCATTAACGTGCCCCTCAGGATACAGTACTCACATTGCGCTATGTCTAAGCATGCTAATTATGCCCTTTTCTATGGTACCCTTCCCTTAGACATGCTATTCACGCTTATGCACTTAGCCGTGTATTCCTCGCTTGTATTCTAAGTATTCGGCAATATATATATGTATGACCTCCTTTGTATTTACTTCTAGGTATCGGTGCTTTTCCGTCCGCAATGGGTGGAGTTATGTCTATGAACAGTTTCTGTGTTCATACCATTGATTTATGCACCAAGTCTCGCTGTTGTGCGTCTATTCTGTCCTCAAATGCAGAAGAACAGATGGATAAGGGGCCTTTTCACGCTCTGTGTAAGTTCAATACCTTAGGGGTTGGACGCACATGTGAAAGGCATCGCTCGGAGTGTGCGCAGATCCCGCGGACCATTCGCGCACGTAGTGGCCACGCAACGCTTCCGAGTCACCACTCGTCACACTACACCCCTGCAGGACCAGTCTGAAAGTCACCACTCAGCGTGCACAACGAGGGTGGGGTCATCTCTTTGATAAATTTCAGAGAACCCTCTCCCGCGCAATTTTGGCGCCGATTCAGCGCCCGCCCGAAACAAACTGGGCAGACGTTATTGTATGGTGTTGCGAGTAAGTAGGGCAATTGCCGATATGTCACGGTGGCACCGGCCTGGGCGCGTGGCACTGGCACAGTGCCACAGCACCCTCCTCTCGAGGGATTTCATCAATATCGATCTGATTTATTTTCGTGCGTGCGCCGCTTGCTTATTTTCGACATTAAAGCCACTTGCGTGTTTCCGAAGCATAGCACGACGGGTTTTCCCTTGCAAACAATGAAAATGCAAAGGGAAACACGCACGTGATGAACGATAAGGAGGCGTAACAGGAAAAAAGGCAGCAAGCAAATGGAGATAAGGTATGGTTCCCGCAAAATCGACAACATCACATGACCAAAGCGTGACAAAGGTGACAA
>QLOZ01007761.1:0-26958 GCA_003314065.1 Lactarius sp. MG50 | reverse complement strand
CCTTCGTCAAATACTTCGCCGCTTTTTTATCGCGCTTCTCGGATATGATAACGTGGGCCTTTCCAAAGTCTGCACGAGACTGAGGATTAATACCAGCAATCTTCTTTATTAGGTGAGGTTTCGGCGGGGCTTTGCGCGTTCCTTGTCCTCCCCAAGCGCCCTGCCAAGGGTTCTGTCAATGAAAAGGAAACCTGGAAGCCAGCACAGGAGGCTTACCCAACCAGGCAAGGAAGTGTCCACCTCTCTCGGGGCATCCTCTTCAACCTCGCGACGTTTGGCTTCTTCAAACTCCTGGAATAGTCGATGTTACAAATCGCATCAAACTGACACGAGATACACACAAACCTCTACAACATTGTCCCCTGCGAAGGCTTTCGTCACAAGCTCCTTCTGTTCGATCGCATTATACGACCTGCCCGGTGGCTTGCCTTTTCGCTTGAGCCTTTCCTCTTGCTCCTCGATCTCGCCGGCTCCATCGGAATCATCATCGCCGGCTCCTGCTTGCCGACTACTCTTTGATAATTCTACCAGCAGATCAGTGGGGGAGATCTCAACTACACCGTCGTCCTGAATATTTGCAGCTTCATTCTCAGTTTCTTTTTGCTTCTTTCGGAGCTTATTCTTGGCCTTAACGACACTGTTGCTATCCTTGCTGATGGCGATCTCGCTCTTCTTGAGAGTTGCATACGAAGATTGGCCGTTACGAGAAAGCCAAGGGTTATGTTCGCTCCGAGGTTGCTGAGAAGGCTGACTTCGGGAAACAGAGAGAGTCTGAGTGTCGACAGGTGACACCGTTGGAGTCGCCCCGGAATGAGAATGAATATCAGTGGATTTCAAAGTCGTGGTTGACGCGTCTGAAGGCACAGGCCGTTGCGTCAAGATCGAAGTGAGCTACGTGAGATGGTCAATGTATGATCACACTCGCGGTTCAAACAACCTACGCCGCTTGGTCTAAGGGAGATCCTTCCACCTGTGCGCTGAACGGTGACGCTGGGGTCGTCTTGAGACACGTCGGGTCCGTCAGTTGCGTCTTCATGGGCAGGCGCATCCAGATCTCGGAGATCTTTCATCAGGTCCTCCACCTGCTGATCGACTTCTCGCTGCTCGCGCGCAGCTGCGTCCTGCATGAACTTCATGTCAAAGACGCCCTTCCCTTTGCCTTTGGCCGCGACCGAGTCCTCGCGTTTAAGCTCGGCCAGTTCGTCAAAGGCACGAGCTGTTAGCTGAGCTAAATCCTCGACGTCGCTACCATCCTCTTCGCTGTCGCTGGTCTCCTTCCTTCCCTGGATCTTATTGCGTAGCTTTTCCCCTCTCTCCAGCATCTCCGCCATATCTTGACGTTGATCGGCATCCATCTCTCCTCTTCGTCGCATCGTTTTTGCCCACTTTCCGGTGCTTTTATGTCTGAGTGTTGCTCGCTCTTTGGCACGTTCCGCCTCCCTCTTCAAGGAGGCTTCGGGTCCGTCGGAGTCACGTTCTTCACCGAGATGTTTATCCTTCTCCCGCCTTTTAAGGCGTCTATACGTTTTACTCTTGATCTTAGCAATCCGCTTTGCCTTCATCTCGGCACGGAACAAAAGCTCGCGAGTCTTCATTACCTCCGCACGCCGCGAAGCAACCTCTTCGGCCGAAAGGTGTTTCATTTTTAGTTCCTCAGTCTTCTGGAGATCCTCTTCTCTCATCTGAGCTCGTTTGAGAAGCTGGTCCACTGCTTTCTCCAACTCCGTAGACGGCTACGAGAAGAGCATCGATCAACCAATGACCATAACGCAAGGCAGAGCCGTCCAAAGTTGATCTCACCTTGAACTTCGCCGCAAGCTCAAGATTGGACACCCTTCCAATGGGTTCTGCTTGTAACGGGAAGGATAGATGTTCGGCCTTTAGATCGAGAGGTCAGCCAGGGTGAGACCAAGGATATGAATACAACCTCCTTGATCTGCTGCATCGTATCTTTCCATTTCTCGACTTCTTTTTGGGTCTGCTCGTATGCCGCCTCTCTATCTAGTCGCTCCTGCGTTCGTTGGGGTAGTGGGGCCGGGAGGGGAGCCCCACGGGTCCGTGACGGGTCCAAGACCTTTACAGATTTCTTGAGGGAGAGTACCGTAGATGAGTGGGAAGCCAGCGGTGCAAGCAAATCGTCCAATCGTAGCTGTTGGTCTAGCAAAATTAAGCACAATGTATCGGACATATAATAATATACGTACTGGATGTCATAGTTGCGAATTCGCCTTCCACTCCAGCCGCTGTCCTTTCTTCCAAGACTCTTCTCTTCCGTGGGAGGGAAGTATTCGTGGAGTCTCCTTTGCGTTTCCTGGATGTTTCCAGAGACGAGACAAACTTCTCGAGGCCCTCGAGAGCGATTGGGCTGACGTCCTCGTCCGCAGACAAGGCCGAGTCTTGTTCCATCTCTTCCTCTTGTCCCTCTTCTACCTCCTCCTCCTCGTCCTCCTCCTCCTCGTCCTCCTCCTCTGCTTCCCTGACTGCGACTGTCTGGCTTCTAGCAGGTGTATCACACGCGGAGGCCTCCTCCTCCACGTTGCCATCGGCACGGCCGTCGAGGACGTCAAGGACATCGATGTAATTTTCCGGGTCACCAACACATTCTGAATCCGTTGTATCATCGCCTTCGGCGAGATCCATTTCTAGTGAATCCGAGGCGTCGTCCCCAACAGGCATTTTAAGTGTGGGATTGCCACGAGACTGTTTATACAGAACCTTAGCGTTTAGCGTTGCAAAGAAAGATGTCGGCGCACGGTAGGGAAGGAGAACCCGGCAAAGCGTTCTTCATCACTCTCTTCGAATGCGGCATCGCTATCGAGCTCTTCATCATCCTCTGGAGGAATCTCCTCGTCCTCTACGGCTTCACCAATGAGCCGCGGCTTACGCGTGTTAGAGGTCGTATCATCGTCAGAAGCGAGGCCATGTTCATTAGCTTCCTCTTGGTCGAGCGAGAGAAGTATGTCGGCCCTCCGGACCTTTTGGGATTGATACTCGTACACATCCGATCGCGCGGGATTCCGGGGAGGGTTAGACCTGTGTCTAGGTTTGCTGCGCGAGGAGAGAAGTGGAATAGAAGAACGCCGACTTTTCGATAGTTTGGCCATTCAAGGTGAGTGATATTAACCCGACCGGGCCGGACAACAGTTCGCGGATGGTGACACAAAATGAATGCATGAAGTATGAATGCCATTGAATGGGTGGAATAGTTGCATAGGTACATGACTGTGAAGAACATCCCCATATAAAGTATGCAGACAACCATTCCACCAGAGTATGTAAACAGACTACTTCAGCTTCTTCTTCCTGTAAACAAAAAAAATTGAGTACCCAAGTCTAGAAAAATACAATGTAGATACTAACGGACGAAGCTGTGAGGAATGGCCGCATGACCGCTTCCTGCAGTTTGTAGCACGAGGAGGAAGGCGAGCATAGCACTTGCGGCAGATCTGCTTGTCGCAATTGTACTTGCTCGCGAGCACCTTCAGTGAGGGCTCAATGAGACCACCACGGAGACTTTCAGAAAGACCCTATATGAGACACGTCGGGATCCCATCATAAAGGAAGGTACGTACCGAAGAACAAGATGAAGAGTCGACTCCTTTTGAATGTTGTAATCACTTAGTGTCCGACCATCCTCGAGCTGCTTTCCAGCGAAAATAAGGCGTTGTTGATCTGGAGGAATTCTGAACACGAGTGAATATGGTCGCATCGAACGAAACTCGGTCCTGGCATGGGCTCACCCTTCCTTGTCCTGAATCTTCGCCTTGACATTGTCAATAGTGTCGGAAGACTCCACCTCTAGGGTGATAGTCTTGCCCGTAAGGGTCTTGACGAATATTTGCATCTTGAGTTGTTACTCTGCACTGTAGACAAGCGGATAATCATCAATTCATTCAACAAGTATTAGCTCGAAACTTTATTTTCCGCCTGTACAGTTTTTAGCACGTGTTCGTTCTTTCCTTTCTGTTACACTTCCTCGTTCACGGCCTGCTCTTTTGGTGAGTATCTCCCTTGAATTAATTCCCGGATTCCATTCCCAATCGTTCTTGATGAGACATTACTCAGCTCACTTTGATGCCAGCGTGCATAAGAAACAAATATGATACAATCTCTGACTAGCATCATTTAGTTAGATTTTCCTCTGACGGTTCTCTGATTCTTTGTGTTCTCCACAGGCTTGATATTCCCTGGCCTGCTTCCTCGACAGTTTTCATAGATTCATCTATATGTGCTTCTCCGTGAGTGTCGCCGTTATTCCCCCCCTTACTCGAGATGCAGAACTTTTTCCCGTGATGTGTTTCGGCACGTTGAGCTTGTTTTCCCTTCGGGGAATGATTCAAGTCTCTGACTTTGTATCCCTTGTTGCCGTCCCAATGTTTCATGGCTGACGATGAAAGTGCACAGATGATCATCATGTTGTTCTCTCTCATCTGTAGTGGTAACCTTTGTAGTAGATATTTTGGGTTTAATACAACACGATATGCGGGCGCTACATTATTGGTTGGGGTCTCTCTTCCTTTTCGTGCATACCATTCTGCAGCTACTTGTTGCGGTAACTCGCGTGAAGTCTGAATCGTCCCCTTGGATTTTTTGACGATCGGAAGACGGCTATAACTTGCATCCGGGCCTTAAATGAGACTATCCCAAACTAGCCCAGGCCCAATGAGCCTTGACATGCCGCCCTGATGCCAATAAGCGCTGACAGTGGGTGGCACGATTCGTGCGTTTCCGCCAGCCACACAAGTACACGCTGCCGTAGTACTAGTGTAGATGTCCAATTTCCATCTCGTCGACTGCCAAGGATGGGAGTACGACCTGCAGTCTGTGCGCGCACACAGCGTTCGTGCTTTTATTCATACACTCACTCACACTTTATTCTATAGGTGTACGCTGCATACATGGGATATTTTCAGCTCAATGGAATACCTTGGCAAGTGGAAATGTCCTTACTTTCGAAGGACTGAACCCTTAATGCCGTGCATGCCAAAGCAGGTATGAACGCTCCTGGGGCCATCTATTTAACACCTTTGAAGATTTCCTGTCCTTCTCGTGGCCCGTTATAACCGCCACAGATGCATACACAGGGAGAGCTCATATTCTCACAAGAATGACGTCCATTGGTGCATTCGTAAAAATGATAAAGACGAGGTTTGGGGACACATTACCGTTGGTTGATAACGTTGTAAAAGTACACCCGTTTGAAACACACCAACGGCATCTACGAACCATCTCCGACTATCCCTCATACAAAAAACTCCATGCAACGTTGCGCGGCGTGTACCTGTCCGCTTTCAAAACCCGTATTCGTTTCGGAGAACCGAGAGCGATTCAGGAACTTTGGGACCTTCGCGACAAGTCATTTCTTGCCATCGACTTCGAGAGCTCGGAGCGGAACGCGGCTGCCGTTCTTGAATGGGGCTATGCAGCCGTCCGCTGCGGTCATCTGGAAAGGTAAGTCAGAAATTCATATGTCCATCGTGCCGACCGAAATGGCCCGCTTCTAGCTTAGGAACTTGGCCACCGATTCCTGATGAGAATTATAGGTAGAGGCCCACCCATAAGTCCGAGTGCGTTTTCCCACGTTCTATCAACAGAAAAGGACACTATATCGTCAGTGAATATGTTGACAAGTCCCGCAACAAGTACAATCCGACGTTTCCTTGGCAGGTAAGATAGTCACATCTACTACGGTAATCGCTGCGGAAATACCAGTTACTAATTATGCTCGTCAGTATGCAGTAAGATTTCCCCCTTTGCCTTCGTCAAAATCACCCTGTTTTGAACATACCTTCTCAGTTCGGCGAAAGTCAAGTGGTGTCCAAAGTTCATTTGCCGCAGATTATACAGGCTGTCATAAGGTAAGACCGATGCTTTACCAAAGCTGCACTCCTCTGATATACCTATCACAGCAGTCTCGCCAGTCCCGATTCGGAAACCCAATCCAATAGTCTCGTCTTATTGACCCACTCTGCTACCGAAGACCTTCGCCGATTTGAGGAGATGAAGATAAGTACGCACCAGCTATCAATCTAGATGAACCATTTACTAATTGTTCAAACTAAGAACTGCCTCATAACCTTTTGATAATCGATGTCACTGTCTATGAGAGCTGTCTGTTCAAAACGGGACTTCTGGGAGCGATGCTTGATGCGAAAACTGGGTTGGCTCGCCAACCAAACTCGTTGCTATCCCTTCGTAGCATCCTTCATTCGCTCCATGTGCCCCTCGATTTCGTTCTACACAATTCCGGAAACGATGCCTTTGCCTGCCTTTTAGCCTTTCAGATGCTAGTGGACCCTAAGAACACCCAGGCCCTACCTCCACGGACAAAACCACCCAGCATAGCGCTAAATAGCGGCATCATCCACCCCTCGGTCCCATTAATTTCACCCATGTTGGCTCCTTCCGTGATGCCCGCCATGCCAAGGTCACTGTCCGCCCCCCAGGTCCCACAGCTCGACATACAGGAAAGCCTAACGATACCTCACCGATCACCGTCTTTTCCGAATCGCTTATCTATGGCTGACACGTACGCGACAAACGCGAGTCCCGGAACCCCTGATGAGGAAGGGAGAATTATTGATGTACCAGACGCCCTTAGCCGCGAATTTGCCCGGGCAACCATAGGGTAGCCGATAAGAGCGAAGCCTCCCTACGACACCCCGGACTCTGGCGATCCATGGACGCATTGTCGCTATTGATTTTCGTATATCTCTATGACATCTCTTTAACATTTGGGCCTTTTTTGTTTGCTTCGTCAATGCTTTGTTTAGGATTCGTAGGTTGCGCTTTCTGCGTCTTCTATATCTAGTGTACGCACTGCAAAGTAGTTTGTGCACGGCTTCGTTCACAAATGCAGTCTCGTGAACCGTGGAACCAAAATCCCACGTCATGCCTCTCTATCGGATGGCATTAACAACAACTTCAAGCGAAGGTCGCCGCCAATTCAACAAAATATATAGTTAAACCTCTGTCGGGTTCTTCTGCTCCGAGAGAGCTCTTATAAGACATGTGGTCGTTCCAGGATCGCCGGGCAATAACTTTAACTCAAGCCCGCGGATCCGTCCTCCCGTTTGACAGCTGAGGCACTGAGCCTCTTCACAGATCGGGTGCGCTCGCCGCCGATGGCCCCAAGACTCCTCCAACATCGATGAGGCGCCCGAAGAAAGGGCCTTTGTGTCATCTGAATAGCAGGCTTGTGATGAGTCTGGGAATCCGTCATCATATCCATTTTAGAAGCAGGATACTCGGACGGAGTCGCAGCGCCACAGCGGGGGGTCGAGTGAAGGCCGCAGTCAGTTGCGCCATAGACAGGCGGGCACGCATGGTGGAATGTTAGCCAACCTAGATATGAAAAGCTTGAAGAGAAGGCCATCACGTACCGTTTTAGGACTTTCGCGAAGTCGGCGGCACGTCTGCCGCAGTGATGGATGTCACAAAGATGTTGCATTAACTCAGCCTTCCGTGTGCCGCACAACGCTTTTGATGCTGATGATCGGGCAAGCAGCGCACATGCGGTCTATATCTTGGCGGTCTTTCTGTTACTGGGCGGAGATAAGCTAGAGATGACAAGATCGAGGATTTAGGGCCCATGCCCAAGCTACTGTGCTCTCCAAGACCGACATCTGACAGAACGCCACGAAGTGCTAGCCCAAGACCAATCCATCCTAGTAACAAGTTGACCCCTTCTTTTGATCGGCGTTTCACGATCCTCTCGACAAATCCACAGAGAGCGCAGACAAGTCCTGACATGTGGGATTCTTTAATACACATGGTTAATATCTAGCCTACAGGAAGGTCCTTCCTGAGGTTCTCTGTATTCCTAAAGGACAAGTCTATACTTGGCACCAGAGTTCTTATACGACAAGATAGTTGTCGGTGGTGAAGCTTGCATCTTCTGAAAATACCACATTCTCGCCGCTGTCCGCTCGCGAGACAGACGCCACACGAACACCCACGGTGTTCCCCGACCCGACAAAGGACACTCGGACAGGGAAGAATGCGTTGACATCGCTGCCATTGATGGAGAATTCCAAAGACCCCGATCGATCTTCAGCGTTGATGAGAGAGGTGCTCCAATCAAGATGGTGGCTCGACGGGTTGAGCTGCCATTCGCCAGAGTGAGACGCCACTGTCGGATAAGAACCAGTGCTGGCAAGTATTATAAAATTTAGGCGAAGGCAATTAAGTCAAAGTCGTTACTTACGGAAGCGGTATGGAGATAACAAGGTCATAAAGGGAAACGTTCTCGTTTTCCAATTCGTATTCGATATTGACATCGCAAGTGCCATCATTAGAGGGCGTTGGCCAGCAATTAACTTCCCAAATTGAGGTCAAGGTACGATAGGAACCTGAGTGAAAGTGCACTGACTAGAGAGTGGGACGTAACTTTCGTCCTTTCCGGAATACCTCCACTTCAACACCGCAAGGGATTGATTGACAGGAAATCCGCGCGAGGAGTCCTTAAGTGCAATAATCCTTTCTTTGTTCGCAGAGAACTTTCCAACGTTCGGATGCTGTTTAAACTGAAGCTCCGGTCCGAACGCGGAGGGTGCTGGCACGAGGGAAAGTTTGATTCGAGAGAGGGATGGCTCTGATACGTGAAGGTTCATGTCACCTTTCAGCTCGAGCGACTCCAAACCACCCTCACGGGACAGAGACAGCGATATGTTTTCTTTTGTCGTGATGTGGATGCTGACAAAGGTGTCTTGGTCGATACCTAGGCCTATTATCAAAAGAGGTACTTACTTTTCAGGGGTGACAGTCGGGAGAGAGCTTCTTACGTCTTTCATTATACTGGGTTCGGGAGTAGACGCAGCTGGAGTATTAGGAGCCGACATGTCCTCTGAAAGGATAGCACTACCGCCCAAGGCATCCAGGAGCTCGGCCTGCTTTGTTTTTTTGCTGCCAAGCTTCATACCTGAACCTTTGAATGCCGGGGCCCGCAATGATGATGAAACAGGTGACGCTGTTCGGGCCGGAGAGGAGGGGACGTCGAATCGTTGTGGAACTGGGGAGTAGCCTGAGACTCCGCCTCCAAGATAGCTGCCGCTCCCTGGCCCGCTGGAGGCCGAAGCGGCACGTCTTTGCTGTTCCCGTCTTTGCATCTCCAGCTGTTTGGCCCTGCGTTTCAATTCCTCCTTAGCCTCGGCCTCCTTATTCTGTGGAGGATGTCATTCACGATGGTAGTCGCTTTTAGACCGGACGTACCCTGGCAATAATTTCCTGGATTTTCTCCTCATGGCTCTCCATCTCCAGAATGCTTCTGACCTGCATTAAGTTGACTTGCTCCCGGTAACCCAAGCTCACTATTTCGTCAAACGCGCCAAGTAACTCAAAAGAGTTCTTCGCGATTTCTCGCTGGTCTGCGCTACGGCACATATCTGACACAACACGAGCGAAAAGATGGAGCGTCTCAATATCTTGTAGAATGTTCGAGGCTTTGTTGGTTATGAGAACAATGTAGAGGTCTTCAAGAAGTTGATAGACGTAGCGAACTTCTGCCGTTTCAACAGAAGTGTGTTGCGTATTAGCAGGTATGAGCTTTGGAAAGGATGCCAGCAAAGCGTCAATCCTAGTTCGGGACATATCTCTGAATTGTCGAGAGATTACAGCTGATATGGCGTCGTGAGAGGGGAGTCTCTCATGTTGATGAACCAAATCCAGATAGCACACCTTTACCCCCCTTGGTACATATTGAAGCGGCAAGAACGACCTTGACCACACAGCATCAGCGAAGGGAAGAAATACGCGAAATAGGGCAACGAACCATGGTGAGATGCTCTCGGGTGGGTGGATAGAAAGAGAAACCGGCCACGTTAGACTACGAATTCCTTTGCCGGCCCTAAGGCGCCTGCCTGTACTGTACAACCAGGTTTATTCGATTTCCTTCTGCAGACCTAACCTTCCTTCTCTATTATCACCGAAGCGTGATGGTACCTCTCAAATGTTGTCCAGAGTACTATTTTCTCTTCATATCTGTGGTGTTAATTCCTAGCCATACATTTGACCCCTACCATTCAAATCGCAATTCATACCGGTAACGGTGCGAGATTCTCAAGGAGCCTTCAAAACCCTCGCGCGCACCTTCAGTCTAGAGCATGTCAGTACATGTCTGCACTTCATGGATCAGGATGGAGGCGGTAAGCACCCTAAGTTACTCCATATCGTTATTATCCAAGCTCATGGGGTGGTCCCGGCACCCCCGGCGGCTATCCTTTCATCGCATAGAAAGATGACTTCAGGGACACCTCCCTCGTTCATGTGGGACGAGGCAGAGAATGTCGAGGTCCAACTTTTACAGCGCCACTCTACCTTCTGGTGGTTTACCTTATGACATTACCCATTACCCATTTGAACTTCCGGTGCAGGAGATTCCTTGCCATACTTCCGGCAGTGCTCTGCCATCCAGACTTCACGGTGTATTACTGTGCCGCATGATTCTTGTCGACGTGCCGCGATTGTATAGGAATCCAACCACGCACCCTCAAAGAAATAGGAATTCCATCCGGAGTCCGGAACTGGAGACCGCCCGAGTTCGCAAGAGTTCGCAAGAACCATTGCATTGTATAACTCCGAATAAGCACCACCCTTTCTGATGACGGACCCCTCTGTTCATATCGATATCTGAGAACGTTCGTTCGAAGCACAGATATGTTTATGTCGCAAAGCCATCTCATTGGAGATCTCCGTACCTTCACGCACACAAATTAATTTCACAACGACGTAAAAAGCTGCTCGTGACTCTAGTTCTAAAACGGCGGTATCAATGGACAGTAAAGTACACCGCATGTCCGGTCATCTGTACCAAAAGTAATTGTTTGCCATCATTGTTTGAGCTCCAACGATCGATCCGGAGAGTTCTGAGAACCGAGAACAGTCACAGAGTCTGTCGAGCGGACTGTGTCCTCAGCGAACTGTTACGCGAAGGTCAGGAGTCCCTGCTTCAAGGCTTGAGACCGACTGAATGATGAGAAAGACGCTTCTACATAGATCTGACAGCTGTCAGGTGAGTCGAAGAGGCTCTCCTTCATTTCCGAACGTTTTCGGCGAAACTTCACTCAATGGCTTTATGACTTCTGCGAACTTCTGAAGAGGTGAGCGTGGAAAGGCCGCGGTCACGGTCTCTTCCTCAAACCGCAATTAATCGCCCTTTCGAACGTTCCCTCACCCTGCGTGTTGGTAGTCACACGACGTGAGCAAGTGGCCCTCCGTCGACGGCGGAGAATCCACCCATGTCCCGGCCTCTGGCCCAACGAGCAGCCCGTCGGAAGTATCAAGAACATGCATGTTCTGTTCTCAAGCACGCCAGTGAGTGAGTACCACGAGACCCAACGCAGCTTGCACCCGGATAGATCCGTGTGCCTCGGTATTTCACCCATTTCCAATGGCCATCATTCAGTGGCGATGTAGGCGTCCGACAATCGCCGACATCGAGGTACATTTATAAGAGTCGCGACTGGCCCGGGACGGCTCCAGATCAGGCCCCGCGCGCCTATGTACTCGTACTGTAGGACATTTGGCCTCACTAGACGAAAACATTGAATCTTAAACAATTGGGGATCACAACACGCCTGCGCTAGAGCTTAGTGGGAAAGTGAGGCTATCCAGCTGAGGGAATGCGAGTGCGTGAGGCGGGGGTTTATTCCAATTTACTCCATTGCCTCGGAGTTGGGAGCTCACAACGCAATAGCTTGAAGCTTGAAAGATTGAACAGAAATAAGGCCGAGTATAGCCCCACCCCTACTTCCACTTTCGAGGGAATTTCCGAGGAAAACTAGGACACCGCGGTTAATAATCCGTACAGCGCGGTGGCCGGAAAAGACGACAACTGAAGGCAAGTGCACATGAGGCGGACTCTGGGTGGAGGCTGTAGAGTGGTGCCATCTTGGTTCCGTTTTTTTTCCTACACAGGCGGTACCAAGAAGTCAACTATCCAGCACTGACCAATCCAGAGACGCCTGGAAGAGACAGCCTATGATATGGTAACGGATTCTGCATACACATTCTGATATTCGAAACTACCTTCCACGGCGAATAACCGGGGTCAGATGGTACTGGGCAGCTGCTCCCAAGACATCCTTAAAGCCGGGAGATGGCGGCTAGCTCGAAATAAACAATTCACCAGCGCTTCTATAGACTCCACAGTCGTGCGGCAGACCGGATTCAGACGCTGGCAGGTCACTAGTCTGCACGTGTGAACCTTGCTTTCTCCCAAACACGACGCTTGCACAGCTCAAAATGTGATCGTGTCATCGCCCATTGCATCCCTGACAGGCGCACCTTAATCGGAGAGTGAGGGCGTCGGCCCCCGGTGTTTGGCACCAGGGACTAGCGGAAACGAGTTGTCCTAACCCCGTTCGTTTCGGAACTTGGCTTGAGGCAATTGCCTCAGCATCGACTTCTCGACAGAACCCAGCCGTCGGCATCCAGGTATCTGATAACTAGCGAATTAGTTGATTGTGACCAGATGATACCCATATGACCACCGATGCCTGTTAGTGCTACGTAAGCGAACAGTTAATGAAAACATCACCTGGAAAGCGTTGCGCTGGCATTGCTTCCTCTGCCCCATCTTTGTGCCAAGCGAAAATCGCGGAACGTAGAAGAAATGGTGTTGTATATACTTGGAGAAGTTGATTCTTCCGAGTCAAGAGCCTTCTTAGCGCCGGACTTGACATCTGGGATGGGATGTTGACCGTCTCCGGACCGTGATCCTCCTTAGATTGAAGTGAGTACCTGCACGGTGACACCGCCCGTGGCCTCCGTGGGTGGGTGCGAGGATCGGACCAGAAAGCGTTTATCCATATTAATGAAATTGGTTAATCTCGACTTGTGTCGAAGATAGGTACAACTATTGTGGTGCCAAACAACTTGAACTGCCGCATAATCATCACCACTGTCAAACTGTAATGTGGTCTTTGGTCACATTGCGCCATTTTCTGAGCAACTGGATGTCAGAGCGCCTCAGGGCAATCTGACACAAATGAGAAAGAGCATATGATGTGGCGCAACCGGTTCGGCCAGATGAGTCAGTACGGATGTGCCTTCGAAAAGATGCGGGGTAAACCCCCGCAAGTTTTGAATCGCAGAAGAGAACCAGAAGAGATCGAAGCAATTCAGACGTGCGGGTTCAGTTGTCGTCTCCGTGGAAGCGCCGAGATCGCGCGCGTTTGCCTTGTGACTTGGAATTAGAGTGCCACCACCTTTAGGCACATCCCCATTGTGCCCTTAACAGTTAGTTAAGTTATTCCAATTGGCACCTACTCGCTTGAGTTATCAGTGAAATTTATTTATTTTCCCATTTGGCAAAACTGTATACTTCCGCATATGGTTAACCGTTCCTTGGTTCTCCACCCGCGCCCGGGGTATCCAAACCTTCCTTCAAAGTCGTTCCTTGATCTTGTCCATTATTCTGGTTAGCACAGCTGTTCGTTTTGTCCTTTTTCCCCGATTCGGTCATATGGGTACGGCCACACTCGCCCATATCCCGGACGGATAAAAGCTGGGGCGGTAGCCCTCCATTTTCTCCAGACTCCAGTTCACTGAGCACCCATCTTACACCGACCTACCATGCGCGCCACATTTAACGCTGAACCTTCAAGCAACCTTTCCGTCTCCCACGTTTTCTTCCCAATCATACCCGTACCCACCACCTCCCAGCACCAGCACACAATGTCTATTCCCATCCACACACGCGAGGGGCCAGACATTGAGGGTTCATGTATCAACTTGAGCGCGCCACAGTGCTGCCACTGTGGCTATCGTGGATCCCATTCGCCAAATTGCCCTTTCGCCAGCGGCCGCCGCTGAGCTCGTTTACCACACTCTGTGTGTATTTCTGCTTCGATCGTCTCAGCTCACTAACAAGTTAAATATTCTTCAGACACGCCCAATGCCACACATAACGTCGCGATGCTCTCTCTGCACTATCACCAGCCCATTGAAACCCTCCGCCAAGCCTATCATAAATAACACTAATACAAGCATCCATCGAGTCCGCCCCGGGAGAAGCAGTTACGGAAGCGGCGAGGGGTGCAATTGATGTTCAGAACCGGGGACGTGCACTGTTGTACTATATCGATCAAGCAACGTGTCTTTTTTCGAGCATTATATCATTCCTCTGCTCCAATGTCCACATATGTCAGCTGGTTGAGGGTGTCGTGGGGCCCCTACCGCATAGCACGAGTGACGTCGTTGACTCGTTTCCCCGACGATCGATCGTATCTTTTCCCGGGAGTTGTTCCCAAAAAGGGGTCACGAAATACTTCCCGTATGATGACAAGGCACACTTAGCATCTGCCCTTTGATGCTGACAAACCTATTTCGTGACAAAAGCAGATCCCCAGTGAGGACACGTGCAGTTCGCCGGAAGGATGTGAGATTTGATATAACTCAAATATCCCTTTGTGCCTGATCAGGTCACCCATCATGTCCGATAACACCCTTTCCCCGCCAGCTCACTCCGACGAGATCAAACATTCCTTCCCCACGGAACATGCCCTTCTTCTCGCCATGAATCGGCCCAAATCGTTGAATGCCATGCGGGATTCGATGGAAAGAGATCTCGAAGCACTACTGAATTGGTTCGAGGAAGAGTCTAACTTGTGGTCTGTGTGGTGCTTGGTTGGCGAGGGTCTGCTCATGACCGATTAGGGTGGCGATTATAACCGGCGAAGGCCAAGCATTCTGCTCCGGTGCCGATCTCAGAGCGTGCATAGTTGTCCCAGTTGGTTGAGCCACTTGCCTAGAATGAGGTTGACTTCGCCTTCCAGATGGAGTGCCCTGCATGGCAGTATCGATATTCAAGCACACTACACGTCGTCTTTCAACGGGTTTGGGTCGATATCCCGACGCAACTTGTCCAAGCCCCTGATTGCTGCGGTGAATGGGGTAGCATTCGGGGGCGCAATGGAAATGATACTTAATTGTGATCTTGTCATCGCGAGCGACAATGCAGTGTTTGCATTTCCAGAAGTGAAGCGAGGAGTCGTGGCAGCACAAGGGGGCGAGTAGTATTCATAAACGCCGATCAACTCGCCCGCAACTAACTCCCGTTGTTCACAGGCATACCTAGAATCAAGGCAGCTGTTGGACATCAGGTGTGTCCGGATAATCGTCACGTCCCACTCGTCTCTTCGGTTCCAACAGTGATTCGGCTCAATAGCTGGCTTCAGAGATGCTCCTCCTGGGCCGTACTGTCACAGCCGTGGAAGCATATCAACGCTTCGGATTGTAAGACTAGTTTTCGAGCTTTGGCGTCTACTGATGAAGTATAGTGTCAACTTGGTAGTACCAAGGGATCAACTACTACCGACAGCTATCGAATGGGCTCGTCAAATCACTCAGAACTCGCCTGACGCAGTGCAGAGCACAAAGCGAGCACTAATCGAAGCGGCGAAACACGGAAACGTTGAACAGGCTACCTTCGCGCACATCTGGAGTCCCGAGAGTGGGCGGTCTTACCGAGGGGAGAACATGAAGGTTAGTGTGCCGTTAATAACTCGGCCAGATGCAGTAATTCATTCACATGTTCACGTCACGCTATTCATATAGGAGGGATTGAGAGCATTTCAGGTACGCGACCTGTGACACTTACGATTTCGATTTCGAACTTTGGCTTAGGAGAAACGCAAACCTCTTTGGACTAACCCTGCGAAACTGTGACTTGAGAGAGCAGAACACTGTCTTTAGTACAGTAGCTCCTTCTCGTCTATAATACGAATGGGTTTAGACTATCATATCGTGCTGCTACCCGAAGGCCGATGTCCCAAGCCCAGGCCCCTAGTAATCGAATGTGACTTACTGTGACCATTACCTTTCACTGGGGCATCCGTCTCTGTCTGGTCGCCGTGTTCCGATCTAAAAGTAGAAGTTTGCATCCATCCCATGCACACTCACGTGAGCTCAACTATAAACAACTGCCGCCGTCTCCCCAAATTCTTTACCCGTTTTCCTCTTCTCGCTCTCACCACCTTAGCTTATTTTTTTTACTTCGTTACTTGCCACTTCGCAACATAATGCGTCCTGCCTTAAGGTATTCGCCCATCCACTCTAACACATACAGGTGCTCTTTATAACCATTGTGCCTAGTCCCATTCTCTTCCTTCCTTTGGTTTCTGCCGTCACCTTCAATATACCTGAGAACCTCACGTCCGGGGGTCCCGCCACAATTACCTGGACACCTGACAATGGCGACCCAGACACTATTTCCCTTGAGCTCGCGAACCCACGTCTCTTTCACGACGCAATCGCCATCGCGAATAACGTGGCGGTGGGCTCAAAGCAAGTCACCGTTACTCTCCCTATCGTCCCGCCAGCGTGAGACCGTCTGCAATGTTTCTACTACGCTCGAGCTCATGTCGCGCACAGTAATGATTACACGGTTGTTGCTGTTCAAGTCAAGTACGTAAACGGAACATCACGCAAACGTCGTACTTAATATGTTATCACCCAGTAACATTAATCAAGTCTACGGCACCAGCGGCGCATTTACCATTGGCGCAACCGTGACTTCTACAAGCTCCTCCACGGCGTCTTCGCTCTCCTCGACTCTGGCATCGTGCGTGTTTGCCCTTGCTTGGTTTGGCATCCCGTGACTATTCTCTCAGGTCAGCCTCTGTTACCAACCCCGGCTCTACCAGCGGGGCTGGTGTGACAGTGTCTTCCACTCGGTCATCAAGTGGCTCTCCCTCGTCTGCCTCTCCGAGCAATTTCAACGGAAACGGGGCGCTCGGGAACTACATTGGCAGTGGTGCTGTCAATTCCATCGCAGCGGCAGTTGTGGGTATTATTGCGGGCGTAGTCTTCGTTTAATTCCTTTTTGCGGACTCTGGATCTCTGGACTCCTCCAGAACATTGAGACTTGCGATCCTATACACGTTGCGAGTTCCCTTCGTAATTTCTTTTTACTTCCGATGTACCTGGACTTTTTCGACACTATTCATTCATATTTGTGTAATGCTTGTGTGGACAAATTTTCACATAAGCCACGGCCGCATCAGCCATATCTTTCTTCACACGAAAGAGGACTCGGTGTGTCCCCTATACTGTAGCCACCCGTAATCTTTTTCTTCGGAACAGACCAGACATTACGCGAAAAATATATGGAATACTCGTCACGCTGTGGTTGAACCAGGTCGTCGAAGGACCGCAATATTAGCAACTGCACGTAGTATGGGCACGCCAACCGGCGTTACATTGCAATAGTAGTGTGCATGCGATAGGGGTGTTGTTCGTGTTGCTCGGAAACCCAGGGGTTGGTGGGGATTCATACGGCAGATGGAGCTAATTGGGTGCTTAGCGTAGTACGGAGTACTCCCAGGTGAGATGGTGCTTCCAACGTAAAGGTCGCTTAATCCTGATCTCCTGATGCCATCAGCTGGACGAGCTTGTCTTCTGGATGTGGATTTCTGGAATGTTAGGTGACAAAGGTGATCCGACTTATGTCCACTAATCATACATCCAGGGAATTGAATACACATTGAAAAGGAAAAGGCGTGTACTTTTGCCAAGGAATCGTAATTGATCGAAGAGAGGGCAGGAGGGTACAGTAAGCAACTAGATCAGGATAGATCAGGACATCAGAAGCTCCAAAAGGCCCAACCCGCAAGGATGCATATCGGATGAATACAGTTCTGCGGAAAAATAAAAGCGGTAGAGAGCTTCGAAGGATGGACAGGGTCACATCCGCCACGTTGGAGGTAGACGGAACACACGATGCATGATCGGTAAATGACGTTCCACGCCGAAACGTCCTGTTGGTAGCTGCGACAGGCTCAGCTAAAATTGTACTACGCGAAATCGTGTGGTCGGGACCAAAGCACGGAAAATTCCGGGGCAGGCATTACACCTGAGAGAGGCCAACGACGGATTTCCTACCATAGGCCAGCACAAAAGCTTGGAAATTCTTCAGGGTCGTGTGGTGCCGGGTGCCATACAAGGGGGCATATTGAGGAAACGAGACGAGTGCTAGGATATGGGGCCCGTATACGAGGAACAACGCATGACCGGCAGGTTAGACAATCACTCCTACAGTACGAGTAAGATGAGTGAGTTGGACGGAGCTAACTTACTCCGAGAGCGTGGGAGCGCGAACTTCGGCTGACTGACGCACAGGGCGCTACCTCGCGTTTGTAGTCACCTCAACCTGACTGTTCCACTGTCGTCGACATGGCGGGCATGTTGTTACGGCGTCAGCTGGCACGCAACATTAGCTTCGCGAATCGCTGTCTCTTTTCTTCCACGTCGTCAATCCTCGCTCAAGCCGCGCCGCAGGGCCCGACCGCAACCACGCTTGGCGGTAAGAATACATTCAACAAGCATATAGCCGAAGACCTGCAGGGTGTTTCTGCAAGTGAGATCCTAGCCGAGTCAGGGACGAGGAAAGATGCACAGATGAGGCATTTCACCGGTGAGGATATCCTCATTTTCCACCGAAATCCTACGACTGACGATCGTCCCAGTCAACTTCGGGTGAGCTGCTTTGGCAAAGTGCTCTGAGTTCGTCGCTGATTACCCTAGTCCTCAACATCCTGCCGCGCACGGCGTGCTTAGACTTATTTTAGAGCTCAACGGGGAGGAGATTCTTCGAGCGGATCCAGTACGTGCATTCCTCAACTTATCTGGCTTATGTGGGTTGACCTTCTTTCAAAGCACATCGGTCTTTTGCACAGAGGCACGGAGAAGTTGATAGAGTACAAAACGTACATCCAAGCCCTGCCTTACTTTGACCGTCTGGACTATGTTTCCATGAGTAGGCGCTTGCGCACTACACATCGCCAAGAATCGTTCTGACGACCTCCCAGTGACAAATGAGCTTTGCTACTCTCTCGCAGTCGAGAAGCTCCTTAACATTGAGGTTCCAGAGCGAGCAAAATGGATCCGAACGTTGTTCGGAGAGATCACCCGAATCCTCAATCGTGCGTTGGTTTATTACAGTGCCTGAGACGGCTTTCAACTTGCCCCAGACTTGATGGCCATTTTGACACACGCGATGGACGTCGGTGCTCTGACTCCTTTCCTTTGGGGATTCGAGGAGCGAGAGAAGTTGATGGAGTTTTACGAGCGTGTCTCTGGCGCTCGACTCCACGCCGCCTACGTCCGCCCAGGTGGTGTGGCGTTTGACCTCCCCCACGGCCTGCTCAACGATATCTTCCATTGGGCTACTCAATTCAGTTCCCGCGTGGATGAGATTGAGCAAGTCGTCACTGGTAATCGAATCTGGAAACAAAGAACGATTGGCATAGGAAAGGTGACTGCGCAGGAGGCTCTCGATTATAGTTTTTCTGGCGTCATGCTCCGTGGAAGCGGCATCAAGTGGGATCTAAGAAAAGTTGCCCCTTATGACAAGTATGACGAGGTGCGCCTTACAGCTCGGTTCCTTACCTGTTACCTGACCCATCTAGGTCGAGTTCGACGTTCCCATCGGCAAGAACGGCGATTGTTATGATCGGTACCTCTGTAGAGTGCAAGAATTCCGAGAATCGCTTCGCATCATCGGTCAGGTGAGTATGCTTCAGGGGATCCGCAACTTCCAGGAAACGCAAACATTTGGCCATGCTTCGCTAGTGCCTGAACAGGATCCCGACCGGTCCAGTCAAAGTCGATGATCACAAACTAGTTCCACCTCCACGTGCTTCGATGAAGGAAAGCATGGAATCTCTCATCCACCATTTCAAGGCATTTCATTTTTCATCCATTCTCACGAGATCGGTTATTCAGCGGTCCTGCAGATCTTCTCAGAAGGATATTCTGTACCTCCGGGAGAGACGTACGCAGCTATCGAAGCGCCCAAAGGAGAAATGGCCGTCTATCTAGTCTCGTGAGTTGCGCAGTCCTGTCATGAGGCTACGCCCAACTCCTCTTCCCCGATAGCGATGGGACCAATCGGCCATATCGGTGCAGTATCCGCGCTCCTGGGTTCGCCCATCTGGCCGGCGCCGATTTCATGATGCGACGTGAGTACCCTTGATGCAATGGATGGCTCTGGTCTGATGTGGCGTTTTATTTTTAGATGTAAGATTGTCATTACCTGTATGATAACGACTAATGCTGTACCCTCAGCACTTCATTGCGGACGTCGTCACCATTATTGGGACTATGGATCTCGTATTTGGGTAAGTCATTTCAAATTTTCTCTTGATTCAGAACTTATTACACGTTACAGGGAGGTCGACCGATAGACACGAACGTGTGCAGCCTTTTCAGGTGCCGCTCCCCGGGGGATCACTAGCAGATTACAAGTAGAGCATTTATCCCACCACGCTAAACAAATTCCAGAGGATGTCTATCTTCTCGGCTAATGTGAACGCTGGCCGCTTTATAACTCTTTTCATCCCCCTCGAGCATTGCGAGTTCTGCCCATAACTTGGTTGCAAGGACCGGCAAGTAGCCTCGCTCCGTATTCGTGTGTCCGCCTGAAAGGGATTCCTGAGCATTCCTTATGAAGAGAGCGATCTGAGGACTTACATAGTATGACGTTCCTTCCTGTCGCAACAGCGGCTAGAACTTCATGCTGTGCATGTGTGAGTTCGATTTCGAGAAGCCCGATGGCATGAACCGGCCTTACGTGTGACATTTCTCCAGTGAAATAAACGTCTGCATCGACTCCGAGTAACATGGAGCCACCCGAGCCAGCGCAGATCGCCACTGATTGGATTTCGTCGTTAGGGCTGTCCGTCCTTAGTGCCATTTGCACTGGAGGTGTCCTAATGTCTCAGCCTCGGCGAAGGCAGGGAGTATATGAGTGAGGCACAAACACTGAGTGAGACCTAAATGCTGCTTCGCACTTTCTAGCAAACTCGACATGGTGGCCTTCTCTTCCAATCTCAGAAGTCTCCCCGGACCGCCTCTTCCACTGGGATGCCCATCTCCGATGAGCTCGACGCGGCCCTTGCCCAAGCCAGAAGCAAGCCAATCGTTGATGCCGTCGTAAACCGAGTCAAGCGCGGTGTGGGGGCTATATATAGAGATGCCCGCGGCGGCACAGCGCAATAAGGAAGCTTGGAGCGGATTGGACAGTGTCACGGAAGAGAGAGGTTTGAAGATGGGTGGATGGTACGCGATGATCATCGACGCGGGCAGGGATAGCGCTTCGTCTGCGACGCGTGTGGTGAGGCTTTTTCCGATGGCAAGTCAGAGGGACGCGCGTCAGTAAGCTGCAAGTGTGAGGGGCTCACTCGATCGTCAGCATGATATTCTGCGTCGGGCGATGGAGTTGATGAGGAGCTTCTGTTGCACATTCGGTGAGAGCCTTCAGCGTCAGGTGGCACAAGTGAGATGATAGACGCGAAGACCTAGTAGTAATCCGACCTGGTTGCCCCGTTGTTGGAGAAACTACGGGTCTCGATGGATGACAAACTCACGTTATCCCATTTCTCTGCAAGAGCAACAGGGGCGATGCGGTCCATGATTTTGCTCACACATCTCGCAATTGACATGGTTGGGCGCCACGATCACAGGAAGACCTTAAATGAGTACAGCGCCGTATTAGGGACGTCGAAGATTGACTTGTAACTTGTACTACTAGTACTTGTATGTTGGAAAGGGGACACAAATATGGTGTTCGGGTCCCCGGGGCGCGGTTGCGTTCATCAATCGCCATAAACCTTCTACGGTTTCACCCGGAAAGGAGCGATAATAATTCGTACTGTCGTCGCGTCGCTTAAGCCCAGAAATGTCCGAGAGCTGCGGTTGTGTCAGACCCCCTTGCCAGCGCCCACTGTGCAGCTCTCAAGGATTCACCTAGTATCAGCGTGTCTACAGTTTGCAAGTCATCAGTCGCCTTCCAAGCGCACACCTGCATATAAGCTAAAATAGAATGGAGACCGATAGTAGGTAATAGCCTGAGCTTGAATTGAACCTGCCTGTTGCCCACGCGTCACGTGTGGTGGCCTGCTCGTCACTACCCGTCCCCGGCTCGCATATACCACCATGTCGCGTAGAGTATTATCGCTTTTTTCCGCCCTGTATTCCACATCAACAGCTTCATCGTCGAATCCATCTCCCAGACAACTCAAGGAGATGGCTGTCAAGGATCTTGTTAATGTGTGTATGTGCCCTATGGAGAAACCCCGTCTCACCAGGTTAGCGTGGCATAGCAAACTATCGCAGAAAATAAAGTTGTGATCTTCTCGAAATCCTATTGTCCGTACTGCAAAAGTGCCAAGGACCTGTTCGCGACGAGATTTCCGGACGTAAACGTCAAGGTTCTGGAGTGCGTCGCGTTACTGTACATGATGTAGGACCAACGAGCCGACTCTGAAAGGCCTTGTTAGACTGGATCTCCGGGATGATGGACCCGAAATTCAGGGATACCTCTCACAGTTGACGAACCAGCGGACTGTACCAAATGTCTTCATCAGTGAGCCAGTCCCTTATGCCGTATCTATGTCACACTGGCGCTGATACGTTACATCCCAGACAAGAAGCACATTGGTGGTGAGTAAGATACCAGCTTGCTACTACAGCTTGTTGGATTGAATCACCCCGACAGGGAACGACGACCTCCAAGCCTTGCACAAAACAGACCGTGTTAAGTCACTCCTTTAAGTCGAATAGTCATCAAGGATTCTTCTCTGGGACTGAAGAAAGAGAAGGGATTATTCATTCGGGTCCCCCAGCCTGTCGCTTCGCGCACACGCGTTTCTCCGACCACCAGACCGCCACGGAACAAGACACACAATAAGACAATACGATCATAGTAGCGAACCCGAAATATAGTATTGCGATGATCTGAGATATAGAATGAAGCCCAAAACAAGACTCGTGGCATAGAAGGCTTGAAACAAGTGGTGTGACACAGCTACATATTATACGATATTTAAGCCTGTTTATAAATAGTGGTACTAAGACCTGAGAGTGGTAGCACGGAATGGAGAAGATGAGTACCACCACTGAGTGGGGGTTTAGGTACTACTATCCCTAACCACCTGGTGAGCACTGGCAGCCGAATCTTGACTAGGTGGACTAGCCGATTGTGAGGGCTGAACTGCTACAGTGCTGGGAAACACAGGGAGGTCTACTGGAGGCTTGGGTGGGTCAGCCTTCACTGGAGGCTCTGGAATTTGAGACGGTGCAACAGGAAATGGTGCCTGTGGTAAAGATGGCTGCGCCGAAGAATCTTGAGGCGGATTGGTCGCGCCGCTCTCCTCTTCACGCATTTTCAACCCAGCGGGGAGCACCTCGCCTGCTAAGGACTCTGCTTGTTCCTTCACGTCCTCGGCAGAGAGTGGGGGAAGGTCTGCACGCGCTTTATGGGAGACGAGAATTCCCAATAATTCGCCAATGATTGTCTCAAGTTCTTCGCCGAGCCCTGCTGGCAACAATGATTCGACTGGTCCCAGAAGACCCCTGGTTTGCATATTATCTGTAGCATTGTTAGAAAAGGAAGTCGAGAGGCAGCTCGGTACGTACGATGTGATTGAGCCGTCGTGTCATCGCTACCAAGCGGGACTGAGGTAGACGACGAGAAGCCTTCCGGGGGATCAGCACCACCCGCAGGGGCGGCGAGAGCAGAAAGGGACGACGTCGAGGTCGACACTGCTAACGATGCAAGAAGAAGAGAAGAGCTCGATGGTAATCTCATGAAGAATATCTCAAGTGGGGGATGAAGTTCCAAGGTTCCCGTCAAGGGTGACCAGTAAGGTAGGATGAGGAGTAAGTTTCGAGTTCATCTATGCCTGGCTTTATACGCGCGAGGTAGATCTGACGTTGGCATAGTGCTCGTTATCACTAGTCAGAACCAGAACAGAATCCCCGTGAATTCAGATATTGACGGAAAATACATGACAGCTGGCGAAACCGTCAGTAGGATTTCGAATTGGACTGAGCAGGGGTTCAACGTACTGGTTGGTCAACCTGATGTATTTCTGATCTCCATCTCCCATATCTCCCCCTCTGGAGCAAAACGTCGATATCTCCCGGGATTCATACCGACATTAGAACGGGCACTGGCAACCATAAGCTCCCATAACGACCGGAATAAGGGACGGCCCAATAATAAGAGGAGACACAAGATAAGGACGAAGAAGCTGGATAAAGTTTTGATGTGAGACTGTAAAACGCTGATAAGCTATGGGCCTCATACGCACGCGACAAGTAAAAGTGTTGGAAGGATGAAAACGTGGGCCATGATCTATCCAACCCAAACACTCGGAATGAGACGCCAGACCCGAGGAAGGGTAACAAGCCTGATTTGTAATTTTCTCAGGCTTTCCCATTACCTTGGGTCATTCCCACTCGAACACCACCAGATTAGACCAGACCAGCCCATGTCAAAAGACCAGTCAAAACAGACAGCCTCAGCCTCTGGTTCAACGTTCTCTTCCAGAGTTAACAATCTTGAGCCGTCCTCTTCAGTTTGTCTTTTTTTTCTCTTCCAAGAATCACTACACTTATCTCCTTCCGCCGCCGCGCAGGTGCCCGACGCAGTGGTAACAGATCTTCGATTACCGCATCACGCAGAAGTGGACGCAGAGAACTCAGTCATCACTGTAACAACTCCTAGAGATCCTTACAATTTCAATCATGGTTTCAAGACCGATGCAGAGATTGCAGAGCTCCGTAGCCGAAAGCGAGGCAAACCTCTCGCCAATTATCATCGGAAACAGAATGCCGTCCGTCTCTCTCCCTCACGTCCAGTCCCTCCTTCTCACGGACTTTCATGGATAGCTGATCTCGTCGCTCTTAAAACCCATGGAAGAACACACAGAAGACGCTAGGAACGAAGAGGATCTCTCTCGGCTGCCAGTGAGCCCTCCTCGTCGGTTTCTTTACAATCAACTTGATTCGAGATAATCAGGTGAAGATCGCAGTGCACGCGAGTCTCGCTGCCAACGTTGCCCTTGCGGTGCTACAGTGTAAGTTAAAATATCCCGTAACGTCTTTTTGCTTCTTGGCTGATTTCCGGGTAGTGTACGCCGCCGTCTCATCCGCTTCCCTATCCCTCTTGGCTACTGGCATCGACTCAGTATTCGATGTCGGTAGCAATTTCCTCCTTTACTACATACACCGCAAGTCGAGCCGGATGGATGTCAATAAGTGGCCAGTGGGTGGCGCGCGTCTTGAGACTATAGGCAATGTGGTCTATGGTAATATTTTACCGTACGCGCTCTCATAAACCCCATTAACATATCTTCTTCAGGTTTTCTGTGCGGGGTTGATCTTTTTGATGCATTGAGCTGGTCATGACTTGCGCTTACGTTCAGCATGGGATCCGTTAACCTGGTCGTGATCATCGAATCTGCACGAGATCTCGTCACTCATGGCAATCAAACGTTAAACCGGTTTCATTTACCCTCTGTCATTGTGGTGGGCGCTGCCTTGGGTAGGCTCCCCATTCGACTCACTTTGGCTACACTAATCGACTTGAAGGTGTCAAGTTTCTTTTATTCCTTTACTGCCGCTCGTTACGGTCAAAATCAAGTCAGGTTGAAGTGCTCTGGGAGGACCACCGCAATGACTTATTCATAAACACTTTTGGTGAGACTTCCCACTAGCGCCGCACAGCATCGCCCATTGACACTTTGGATTCAGGCCTCCTTATGTCGGCCGGAGGTAGCAAGCTAGCATGGTGTATGCATCCCATTTACAAGTCCCTGCGTGTCGTAACCTGCTTATTCTAGATCTGGACCCGATTGGCGCAATCATTGTGAGTGACGTTACTCACATGTAGCTTATCGTAACTCATTTGTACACAGATTGCTCTTGTAGTTATTGCGGCTTGGACTCGCACTATCTATGCTCAGTTTGAGCTGCTGGCGGGAAAATCCGCTCCTCATGAATTCGTTCAACTCATCATTTATAAGGCAATGACGTTCTGCGATGAAATCGAGAAGGTCGATACCGTTCGCGCTTACCACGTGTGTCATTTAATGTCTTGCTTATGATGTTCGATTGAATCTGCTGCAGAGTGGTCCCGTTCGTTTTGGCACCTTCTGTGCTTAGTGATAGTACATGATTGCTTTCTTCAGGATTATTTCGTCGAAGTCGACGTTGTGATGGATGCAAGCACACCGCTATGGAAGGCGCATGATATCAGTCAAAAATTGCAGGATAAGATAGAGGTGCTGCCAAATGTTGGAAGGGCGTTCGTTCATGTCGATCACGAGACGACACACACCCCGGTCAGCTCCCTGGTTACTTCTCTCGTCGAGTCCTTACACACGTACACACAGGAGCATCGGAAGTATCTTTGATGCCATTCTGTCAGTATCCTTTCCCACCCGTCTATGGCGACATAAAGAAATACGGTTTACGGCTCTTATGGGACTCTGTGTTTCGCAGTACTTCCTTCTGTGATAATCCTTCAGCTCATAGTTGCCAGTGGTATTCATTTCTACGTTGTTCTGCGGAAACCCGAAATAGTGTATCATTATTTGCCCAATTGCATTCCCTTCCCTGGGGTTTCTTTCCCGTGGAACCGAAATGGGTGAAATGCAGGTATAGTGCTGCGCTGATGGCAGTGGGCGTCACGTGTCGGCCGCAGCATCTAGTGCATGATCCATCAGCAAGTTGGTCTGAAAATTATAATGCCTTATAACACCTTATGAAGACCAAAATTGCCAAAATGCCCTAAAACCCCAGCTGGCATTTCTAACGGCTTATTACAGAACCCCTGTTATTGACAATCCCTCATAATTTTTATCGTCCTTATGATGGATTTCAGAGTTTATAATGGTTTTTGGATGTTATGATGGATTATGGGCATTATAATACATGTCGGAGGTTTATGATCTGTTATAATGGATTTCTTATCTTATAACTAATTCCGGAAGTTATAAGACATTTCAGGGCTTATGAGACATTTCAGGACTTATGAGGCATTACAGTGATATTCATAACTGAAACAGCATGGACAAAATAAACTAAAGTCAGATAATTAGTCTATACCCAGTGCCACACACTCGCAATCTCTCACGTGTGCCGTTGTTGTCGCGCGTGCCATCGTTGTCATGC
>QLOZ01007739.1:0-16797 GCA_003314065.1 Lactarius sp. MG50 | reverse complement strand
GTGCATAGTCTCAGGATGTGACATTGTCACTGTTCCAAAACTTTTGTCACGGTACTGTACAGTAATAAGTTACACTGAGCGATCAAAGGGAGAATACAGCTCCGATTTGAAGAGACCAGAGACTCGGCTTCAGGGGTGTCGTTCAAAGCCCTGGGGCTCGGGCCAGTGGAGACTCACCGTGGAGACGTTTACTCGATTTACCAATGAAGCTTTATTGAGAGTCCTGCCTTGTGCTCCCTCGCCCGCGCCATTCTAGCTGTGGCGTTTTCTGACGAACTCTGCCGCAAGTACCTCTTTTAGCAGTGAGGGCAGTTCCTCATGTCACGGGCCTTGCTGTATTCAGTGTCTCTCCAAGGTGCAACGGTCAAAGAATCCCTTACTGAGGGGCCGTTGCTCGAAGTTTCGGGTGTCACGTGATCGTGATCACGCGTTCACATGTGATGCGATGCCATCCCTCGACTGGCACACTTGTCATGGCACAAGTGCACAAAGCTTCGCAGAGGCTTATTGGGCCTACTTTAGAAGTGAGGATTCACATGAGGAAGAGAAAGCACATAATTGAGAGAAAAGATAAGACAACAACTCAGACCCGAGACAAAGCTGAGACCGTGACTGCGGTAGACTGCCAGTGTAAGTTGACTCAGTTAGTCCTCAGCGTCTTGTCAAACCGTAAAGCAAGCCAGCTAAGGTTACATGGGGTCGCAAACTCAGTCACATGATCACGGTAACAGACGCGCAGTACTGTGTAAGGGACCAGCAATTGAATCGTAACACCCCGCGCAGTGCGCACGTCCAAACGCCATACACCTTTCTCATCAACCTGTCCTGTCTCTGTCTGTCTTCTCGTCTTCGCCATGCGTATCTTCAGCACCCCCCATCCCGGCGCTGAAGCTTCCATCTCCCTCATCCCAAGCCGGCCCCAGGAAAGCAGGAGTCCCTGGGCTGACTGTAAGACTGTCGGCCCCAATATGTACTGACGGAAACTCCTTGCTCTGATGCTACAACAGGCACCTCCACTTTGTGACGGCCGAACTTGGATCTTTCGTTTGTGCGTGTTGGGGTCCCTCTCATGGACAGCTGCTGGGTCGGACGCCTCTGAGCTGTCGTGTGGACCGGAATTGTCGGGCCCGGCAATCTCCAGATCTGGCTCTGGGGCATGATGCCGTTTTCCTAGGCCGTTGTAGATGTCACCCTGCCGTTGATTCGGCATTCCTAGAGTCTGGTCGGGCGTAATGTGCATGCCAGAATGCCGTGGCTATACATAAAGTGACGTACCCAAGACCAGTACAGGGAAAACCCACGGATTGTTGACAGTCCCTCATCGTGTCCGGTTCAGCAGCCATCGGGGCAGCAGAGTGGGTTGATGCCATCGGAATCGACATTCTGGTCGCTGAACATAGTACGAATGCGCTTAGGGAATATTCGAGATTGAGTGGCTGGTTCTGATCTCGTGGCAAGTCAAGAATGGGTGAATCACATACTCTCCCCTCTTTTATATCGTCCTGGAAAGGCCAAAGCCCAACGCAGGCGCCTATTATGCTCTGACCTTCGTTCTGAACTTTCCTGTCAAAGAATCGTCAAATGCTATGCAATCCAGAGCCATCTCAAGCTCAAATCCAAAGACGTCCCAAGGCTGGCAGAGGGGACCCTGGAGAGTGGACGCGTGCCTTGAGCTGCGCGAGCCGTCCCCACCAATAAAATTATCACGAAAGACTTTCCTTCGATGAGTAGACCGTGTCACCCATCCAAGGACCATTACTGTACTCCCGGTTGTTCATATAACTTTCTCGCTTACACACTGTAGTATAAACAACCCCAAACTTGCTTTCTGTAGTGTTCAGCGTGACCGACCCGGCCGCCGCGTAAGGAGAGGGCAGAGGTCACATGATGAGAAAGTCACGGGACAAGTCCTGTTCGTAGAGTAACCTTGGTTGAATCCTTGGGGGCGCAACCCCTCCGAGTCAACGTTCGTGAGTCCATTTCCGAGTGCTAGCAAGAATCGAAACCCTAGAATAATACCGTCCTTTAAAGAGTAGTTTCCTCCCATATCACAAGTGATTCACAACGACAATGTCAGCCTTTCGATTTCCCTTATTGTCGGCCAATTCCGCAGGTCATCAGTAGCGCCCAGGATCTTCCATGCTGCTGTGATAGTGCAATTACTCGTGATCTGGGTCAACGGTTCGTCTGGCACTGCCACAATTCAATAGCACACAAACACGGCGCTCGTTATGACGAAATTGAAGTTTCAAGTTGACGAGTCTCTCGCGTTTCTCTTCGTTGTATTCAGTTCCTCCGCCCGCTTCGGGTCGATATCATGGAACGAACGCGAGAGCCGTTACTCGCAGGCAAAAATCAAACTCTATGGGCTATTCCGCCGCGGAACTCGGACTTAAAACCAAACCACGTTACCTCAGCCCCATGGTCGTAGTCCGGCCTCGCAACGGCGCATACCGCCTTACTGAACTAGACGGCGCAGTTTCGAAACTACGCTACGCTGTTTTTCGTCTCGAACCTTAATTCTCTCGCTCACAAGCTTTTATCCCAATTACAAGGCTATTAGACAAGGAGGATCTCATTGCAGCTGTCGAAGACGACAACGCCGCGAAGTGCCTCGATGATGAATTGACCGGGGACGGTCAAGATTTTGTCCCCCAGGAGATGTAAAGTGAAGCGACACCTCGGAGCGCCCGTGATACCAAATCGAGAACTGGGAGTCCGGGACACCCCTCCGTTTGCAGTTTGTCCCTCAACTTCTATGATGCTCTCCGAGACCTCCCTCGTCAAAGAGCTGCGTAGCCAGAAATTGTATAAAGACTAGCTCGTACGCCCTTACCTTTTCACTATTTTCCTTCCCCATTGCTCTTAGTCGATCCTGTTACATAGTTACTTGAACGTCGCCGTCTCACCTCTTCTCATACAGGCTATCGCTGTTCTTCCCATACGTCCTAGTTCACTCTCTTTGACTCGGCTGACGTCGTTCGACGCCACCTGAACGCTCGAACGGCCCCTCTCTCCTTCAGTTTCTCTCGTTACCTTGCGCCCGATGTTGTTATTTTCACCACGTTGCCGCTTTTCCTGTCAGCTTGCCTCATCCCCTAGGACCCCTACGCAACCAAACAGACTTCCCTCTTTTTCTATATCAAACAGTTCCAGGATTGGCCAAAGTATGGTGTGGGCGCATGTATTTAAGTGCGATGGAAGCCCTGATGTAGGGAGCAGTTCATTGGCAGTCCTGTGAAATTGACTCGCCCGCTGTTCTCGAAGCGTCTCTGCATGATCCGCTTCTCTCTTTCCTCTTCGATTCTCGACGCATCAGCTTAGGCTACCATGCCAATGCATGCTCCAGATCGAACAACCCGCCACCTCCTTGCTTTCCCCTATTGTCTCTCCTCTTCCCCTCTCCCTCTCTGCCTTAGTCTCGCTTTATGCCGGCTCTTCCGCCACTACCTTCGCCACACCTCCGCCATCGCGGAGCTTCGACACCTCTACCTGCCCGTCCTGTCCGCCTCGGTCTGACCAGGACGCTCCTGTCCCATGCCCTTTAACTCACGCATGCGTTGGTTATACGCACTTCACAGACTGACCTCACAAATGTTAAATATGACAGGACAATAACTCACGGGAAAGTGTGAACTGGTTCTGACCTGATGTAGAACCCACAAGTACGTTACATTCTCACACCGAACTCCCAAGTTGGATATAATCTAGTGCATAGTTTATGTGGCACAACGGCTCGCGGCGCCAATCAGTTGCGGCATGAGGGGGCCCCGTGAGACTTCGCAAAACTTTCTCTATATCAGTGATGTCCTCGCCCCCTACTTCCTCATCGCTCCCCTTATCGCTCCCTTGCCTTGCCTGTGCCATCTCCCCTATTCCAACGTTCAGTGTGATCACTTCCCAATATGCTTGTTCTCCTTTTAAAATCCGCCTCCTATGCGTTCTTAACCTTCGCCTGCGTCGTGTTTCTCATCGTTCTCAGGCACAGAGTCAGACAGCAGTACCTCTGGAAGATACCTGGGCCTTCAACCCCCTCTCTTGTCTGGGGTAAAATCCGTGCATCGGGGACAATGCGAACTATATACTGACGGAGGCCAAAGGTCACATTTACCGCATGTTTAATCCCTACGCCTACCCATTTCACGAAGGGCTACGCCAAAATTATGGCACGGTGGCTCGCATCTATGGATTTTTTGGGGTACGTCTAGCCAGCTGAAATCCGCGAATACTTTCAAGTCTCATTATCAACACCAATCGTGCGAGCAGGACATACAACTTGTGGTATCTGACCCGAAGGCCTGTAATAACATCGTCGTTAAAGATCAAGCCATCTTCGAAGAGACCGAGTCCTTCATTGAGTACATTTACTTTTCCTGACGCGTCTGCCGATACGACTCTCTAATCCGAGTAGGGGAAATAGGCAGATTTTCGGTCCAGCGCTCTCTTCTACATTGGGTACGCACTTATGTCTCTCAATCTAATGTACGGGCCACTAAATCACATCATACTCTCAGGGGATCAGCATCGTAGGCAACGGAAGATGCTAAATCCTCTATTCAACGCCAAGCATATGCGATACATGATCCCAATTTTTTATACAGTTGCACGACAGGTACATTACCGAGCTTGCATCAGCGGGATATCAGTTAAGCAAACGCCATGACAGCTTCGAGAGAAGTTCGAGTCAATGCTATCGAGTGGCCCGCAAGAGATCAACATCGTCGATTGGATGGGCAAAGTTGCAATGGAGTTTATTGGACAAGCCGGACTCGGGTATTCCTTCGGTACGCTCGAGGGCAGAAATGACCAATTCTGCAATGCGATCACGGAACTTATGTGCGTATAAAGTTAAAGCGATGGCATCGACCTGACCTGCTTTCAGGCCTACTGCGTCTACCCTCGCGGTGCCACGTGCTTTGTTTCCTTATCTTCACAGGATATTTCACCCAAAAATTCTGAAATTTATGGGACAAGTTGCGCCGTGGAAGAACTTAAATCATCTTATAAAACTCGCCGATATTATGGATGTCAATGCGAGAGACATTTACGAGACAAAAAAAAGGCTGCTGGAATCAGGTGATGACGCAACTGTCAAGCAGGTCGGGGATGGCAAGGATATAATTAGTCTTCTGAGTACGTCGACGTATCTTCTCTTTTCCCAGCTGGAGGTCTAATATAATGGCACTGAAGTGCAAACCAATGCGACGGCATCGGAGGAAGACCAACTAAGCGAAGAGGAAGTACTCGCGCAAATAACGTACGTTATCATGCATCCTCAATTTGGCAGCTCTGATAAGCCGGTCATTCATCTAGATCCCTGGTCTTCGCAGCCACGGACACGACGTCTAACGCACTTTCTCGCATTTTACAGGTCCTTTCTCTCCACCCTGATGCCCAGGATAAGCTCAGAGAGGAGCTAAAAGAAGCCTGTGAAGACAACGAGGAACTCACTTATGATCGGCTTGTTTCATTGCCTTACTTGGAAGCAGTTTGTCGTGAAACCCTACGCCTGTACGTCACCTCTCTCAGGTCGCCGGATGAATTCTGAAAATTAGGTCAGATACCCTCCGGTGGCCGCATTAATGAGAACGTATGTGACCGCAAATGTCCTAATGATAACTGACGTACTCACGGTAGCAGTACACGAAGCGATGTTGTTCTGCCACTTTCTACTCCCATCCACGATGCGAATGGACGCTCGATCCATGAGGTCTTCATCCCTGGTGATACGGATGTATTCATTCATATTTACAACCTGAACCGCGATCCGTCGATTTGGGGAGACGATGCGACCGAGTGGAAACCAGAACGTTGGCTGTCACCACTTCCCGAAAGTGTTGCGGAGGCGAATATTCAAGGTGTATACGCGAATACGTGAGCGATATCAACCGTCAGGCACTTGGCGCTCGGTCACTAATTCGGATTGCTAGTATGACATTCGTCGGTGGCTCACGATCATGCGTGTACGTGCTCGGATGATTCACTAAATGAATGGAGCTGACGTAGGGACTTATAGCGGATTCAAGTTCTCGCAGCTGGAAATGAGTAAGCGAAATGTTCCAGCTCGATGCGGTGGAAGTTGGCAATCTGACTGTTCTTTGTTTGCAGAGATTGTATTATCCCAGATGATTCCTGCATTCCGATTTGCACCTTCGAAGGCTGAGATAATTTGGAGATTCGGTAATATTTCCAGCCCATCGGTGAAGGGATCGGTCGAGTCATTTTCTCCTAAGCTTCCTATGATCGTCTCTCGGATCTAGGAGCCGGGCCTGAGCGATACCTATACGTTTACGAATTAGCATCATGGTTTCTTTATGACTAATTCGGGCGTAGTTTCCGCCCGCTTATTAGTGTAGCCCCCGTGTAGTATGTGGTACTAGTACCCGTCGCTAGTGAACCTCCTGTGTATGTGTATCGTCAATTGAAGACTAACCTTGACGGTGAAGTGAATTTCAGGCTTAAGTTCCCACGCTTCGAAGTCGACTACCGTGACGCTCAGGCTTGCATTCAGCAACTTTAAGTGGGGAATATTGGCCATCTGTGGTCTGTGGTACATTCACGCACACAATGCCGTGTCTGTAGCAGCAATAAATTAGGATGGGGTCATATGAACTCATACATCAATGGAATACTGGTATGGTCGCTGGCACAGTCTGGCAGGTCGAAGCAAGCTAGCATTCCCCCAACCCCTGGCCCTGCTACCCTGGAGATGGGTCAAGAATGCTATCCTCCTCCAGAGCAGCGTTCTGTTTATCAGGTCCACACTAGAGGAGTATCTCCTAGATCAACTCAGTTCGCTTATGACCTTTTCGGGTGCTTGCCAGTGGACCCCGCCGGCAGACGGGAGGCGGAAAGAGGGTATCGGACTGCGGGTGACAGCCCAGGACGGAGCTCCGAGACACACAGCCTCACTTAGTGTACCCCCAGGTTTGCGTGTCCATGGGTGGCGTGTCTCCATGAGATTGAAGTAATGCACTAGACACTGGCAGGTCTTTCATTGTGCGGCGGCAGAGGAGCGGATTAAGTTACACCGAGCGACCAAAGGGAGAATACAACTCTGATTGGAAGAGACTAGAGACTCAGCCGCAGTGTAGGGTCAGCGTGCCCACTGCCCCTGGAATCGCACGTTTTCGCCCTTCAAACCGCTAACTCCGGTGATGCCGCAACTGAACGACCCTCGCGCCTCGGTGCGCCACCAAGGCCATGATCGCCCGGGCCTCCTCGCCCTCTGCCCCGCTCGCGTGCCTAACGCCACCACCTGTCTCGCTTATCTCTTTGAGTTCTTTAGATTAACTTGCTGTGCCGCCTCGCGCACCGCTTAGATCTTGCGCCTCGTGTCCTCTTTGTGTCCTCTTTGTTCTCATCCGTTTTTGGTATACAGTCGACTCTCACATAAGGCATTCCTCTCGGTCACGCCATATTTCTATCACAACTCATACCAAGTGCTCCGGACCAATCTACAATAAAAGAAGGATATTATATTGATATTTGGAATGAGGTCCGGTCACCCTCATCTTCTTGTACCTTCCGAGTGTAATTGAGGGGTATGCCTTATATGAGAGTCGACTGTATTTCTTTGACTCGGATTTCCTTGTCGCCCCCTGTGTACAGATTGCAGCGGCGCCCAGTGATGATACCCTGAGGGCGCACGCTCCTTCCTAATTTTTGGATTACCTGCGTTTCCAGGTTTCTCGGTTCTGAGCTCTCGTCTCGGTTTATCTGTGCTCATTCTGTGTCTCCTACCTTTCTGCATTGACCTCGCTCCCCCTTGCGCCCTTTCTCTTTCCACCGTGACGTATCTCACTTCCAGTTCGCGTTTCTTACTTTCCTGTCCGTCCTTTCCGTGCCCACTCGGTTCGTAGTATTACTTTTTACACCGTACTCTGCGACTCTTGCCATGCGTTCCTGTGTCTCCTCTAATGTATTTAAGCCCTGTGTTCTGTGGAATAGAAGGGCAAGCAAATTAAGCAGCGTTTTAGGAGCTGTTTGCAAGTCCACATCCCTCCGCTTCTTTCCACGTGATTTCTCTTCGCGTGCCTCAAACCTTTGAGAACGCTCTACCGCCTTCGACTTCGCCATTGTTCCCCCTTCGCCGCCTTCGCACTCCCTCCGAACTCACCAGCGCGTTTCACCGCGCGCACATCAGCTTCAGGGCGGGTGTCGTGCAGAGCCCCGGGGCTTAGGCCAGTGGAGACTCACGGTGGAGATGTTTACGATTTACGAATGAAGCCGTGTTAAGACTTCAATTTCGTTATAACGAGCGCCATCTTCGTGTGCAATTGAATTATGGCAAGTGCCAGACGAACCATTGACCAAAATCACGAGTAATTGCACTATCACAGCAGCATCCTAGTGGAAGCTCCTGGGCTCTATTGATGACCTGCGGAATTGGCTGACAATAACTTGAAGGGAAATCGAAAGGCTGACATTGTCGTTGTGATATGGGAGGAAACTACTCTTTGAAGGATGGTATTATTCTAGGCTTTCGATCCTTGCTAGCACTCAGAACTCGGAATGAGTCATAGACTCACAAATGTTGGGGAGAGGGGTCGCGCCCTCAAGGACTCGTCCAATTCGAAGGGTTCACTGTAGAGTACAGTACTGTATAGGATTGACAAGTTGTCCCGTGACTTCATCATGTGACCTGTCCTTGCTCCTCATTTCAACGTGAGGCAAAAATCATCTAGACATCTCTCTCCTGACACATCCCCCGGCACCCAAAAGAACAGGTCATAGCGCCATGGTCTCATTTCTTTCAGGGAAAGGGAGGATTGAGCCGAGGATACCGTAGAACGGAGGTGCTCGGATGCCAGTGCCAGTGTTGCCTAATCACAGGGTACATCGAGTCGGACACGCTGAACATCAGAGAAGGCAAGTTTGGGGTTGTTTATACTATTAAGCGAGAAAGTTGTATGAACAACCGGGAGTACAGTAATGATCCTTGAATGGGTGACACGGTCTACTCATCGAAGGAAAGTCTTTTATGACGATTTTATTGGTGGGGACGGCTCGCGCAGCTCAAGGCACGCGTCCACTCTCCAGGGTCCCCCCTGCCAACCTTGGGACGTCTTTGGATTTAGGCTTTAGGTTTGAGATGGCTCCGAACTGCATAGCATTTGACGATTCTTTGACAGGGAAGTTCAGAACGAAGGTCAGAGCATAATGACGCCTGCGGTGGGCTTTGGCCTTTCCAGGACGATATAAAAGAGGGGAGAGGATGTTATTCACCCATTCTTGACTTGCCACAAGATCAGGACCAGCCACGCAACCTCGAACATTCCCTAAGCACATTCGTACACAATGTTCAGCGACCAGAACGTCGATTCCGATGGCATCAACCCACCTCGCTGCCCCGACGGCTGGACCGTACACGATGCCGGGCTACCAAAAATCCGTGAGTTTTCCCTGAACTGGTCCTGGGTATGTCGATTATGTATGGCCGCTGCATTCCAGCATGCACATTACGCCCGACCAGACTCTAGGAATGCCGAATCAGTGGCAGGGTGAGGTCTACGACGGCCTAGGAAAACTGCATCATTCCTCAACGCCAGATCCGGGGATTGCCGGGTCCGACAATCTCAATAAGAGGGGCAGACTGGGCATAAGAGGGGCAAAGGGGATCCACGTAGCTCAGAGAGAGGAGATTCCGGTCCACACGACAGCTCAGAGGCGTCAAACTCAGAAGCTGTCCATGAGAGGGACCCCAACGCGCACAAACGAAAGATCCAAGCTCGGCCTTCGCAAAGTGGAGGTTCCCGTGGTAACACCAGAGCAAAGAGTTTCCTGTCAGTACACATTGGGGCCGACAGTCATACAGTCAGCCTCAGGGACTCCTGATTGCGTGGGGCCAGCTTGGAACGAGGAAGATGGAGTCTTCAGCGACGAGATGGGGAGTGCTGAAGAAGCGCATGACGAAGACGAGACGGACCGACAGAGACAGGACAGGTTGATGAGAAAGGTGGATGGTGTGTGGACGTGCGTGGGGTGTAACGGTAAGCGATTCTTCGATCGTTGCACGTTGGAGAGACGCTGCAAGTCTGCTGCGCACAGCAAGGCGTGCGACATGAAGAATTGCCCTCACTGTCCAAAGAGGTACTTGCGGCAGAGTTCGGTGAACAGGCACGCCAGAAAACACCACAGCCAGAATAGAGCGGGCGAGGGAGTGCAAGGCAGTAGCGCTTAATGCTCCTTTCCTGGCTTTTTGGACCCGACTTGTGTTTTTCTGCCTGCTGACCTTCAAGTGCGGTGCGTTGATGTAGGAAGTATGACCAATGGGCACTTCTTGATGATCCGAGTTTGGACACCCCCCCTGTTTTTTTAGTTAGTGCACATGCGTGCTGATTCGGTCAGTGAAGCTAGATAACACGTACCCGACCTGTCATCTGACACCGTCTACCTCACACTCTGTACGTTTGTCAAGTCGGAAAAGGTGGGCGGCCATGGCTCAGGCATGTGAGCACAGCTGAAAACACCATCGGCAGGTAGATGGTGGATGAAAAGAAAACATAATGAACGGCGAATGAGACCACGAGAACGCATGACCAGGGCTGGGCTGACACACACTGGCAAGGCTTGACACGTCATCTCTTGCGCCCCCTGGATTTATATGTCCGCCGCCACCACACGTAAGCAATTGTCGGCAAGACTCATATTGTAAGTACATATGGGCTCCAGTGTCAACTTTGGAGAGTAACTCTTCACCAAGTCGCCTTCGTACTCGAAGAACGGCAATCGCTGCCAAAGGACTCTCCAGGACAATTTCATTAGGACCTGAGCGCGTTATTTAAGACATCGAATATCTGTACACGCGATGCGAGGTGTTGAGTCAGAAACCGTTGATTGGGTTTACGCATACACAAACTACCGAGAATTCGGAACAATCATCGGCATCTACCATTGATAGCTGATAGGGGGCTCCTTTCCTGGCGTTCCGTATACCTTATTAAGTAACACCTCTATCTATCATATCACCCTTCCGATTTGAGACGGCACTGCGTACTTTCAGCATATCCTGCACATCCAGAGTACCTGCTCACCACCTATTCCTCGGATATCATCAAAGCCACGAGATAACCTGAAATTGAGCCTCATCACATTCTATAGTTGTTTGGCCCTCAAGTCCCACACCTCGGAATATAATGATCACCTGGCTACGGAGTCACTTGAGGGGCTCATCAACTCGCATGCTCCCCCAGTGGCGGGCAGGTATATGGAATACATGTCAGCCTACATGACTATCCGTCGGGTGGCCCGGACCTACAAGAAGTCGGCTTATCGAGCAGCATCTAGCACCGCTGATCGGTCTGTCTTCGACTGTTCGTCTGTATGCTTCTGTGCTAACAATAGTTGGCAACGCACCCACCTGACTGGCTTTCACAGCGAGCCCTAGGAAAGCTCGGAATCGTGGTGAATCATTAGCAACTCGTCAGGATGGCCCTATCGGCCCTTGTCATCCCGCTGGATGTGTGTTCGGACTATAAAGATACCTTGCTTGCCAGTGTGCATGTTCAGTGCAGTCACCTCTCAATATGCTTGTTCTCCTTTTCAAATTCGCCTCGTATGCGTTCTTAGCCTTCGCCGCCGCCGTGTTTCTCGTCGTTCTCAGGCACAGGTTCAAACAGCAGCACCTCTGGAAGATACCTGGGCCTTCAACCCCTTCTCTTGTCTGGGGTAAATTTGTGCATCGGGGACAATACGAACTATATACTGACGGAAGCCGAAGGACACTTTTACCACATGTTTAATCCCTACGCCTACCCATTTCACGAAGGGCTACGTCAAAATTATGGCAGGGTGGCTCGCGTCTATGGATTGTTTGGGGTACGTCTAGCTAAAATCCGCAAATACTTTCGAGGCTCATTATCAATACCACCCAATCGTGCGAGCAGGACATACAACTTGTGGTATCTGACCCGAAGGCCTGTAATAACATCGTCGTTAAAGATCAAGCCATCTTCGAAGAGACTCAGTTCTTCATTGAGTACGTTTACTTTTCCTGACGCGTCTGCCGACACGACACTCTAATCCGAGTAGTGCAAATAGGCAGATTTTCGGTCCATCGCTCCTTTCTACACTGGGTATGCACTTATATCTCTTAATTTAATGTACAGGCCATTAGAATCATATCACACTATCAGGGGATCAGCATCGTAGGCAACGGAAATTGCTGAATCCTGTATTCAACGTCAAGCATATGCGATACATGATCCCAATTTTTCATACAGTTGCACGACAGGTACGTTACCGGGCTTGCATCAGTAGGATAATAGTTAAGTGAACGCCATGACAGCTTCGAGAGAAGTTCGAGTCAATGCTATCGAGTGGCCCGCAAGAGATCAACATCGTCAGTTGGATGGGCAAGGTTGCACTAGAGTTTATTGGACAAGCCGGACTCGGGTATTCCTTCGGTACGCTCGAGGGCAGAAACGACCAATTCTATAATGCGATTAAGGAATTTGGGTGCGTATAGAGTTAAAGCGATAACATCGACCTGACCTGCTTTCAGGCCAACTGCGTCTACCCTTGTGGTGCCACGTACTTTGTTCCCTTATCTTCACAGAATATTTCACCCAAAAATTCTGAAATTTATGGGACAAGTTGTGCCGTGGAAGAACTTAAATCACCTGATAAAACTCGCAGATATTATGAATGTCAATTCGACAGGCATTTACGAGACAAAAAAAAGGCTGCTAGAATCAGGTGATGACGCAACTGTCAAGCAGGTCGGGGATGGAAAGGATATAATTAGCCTTCTGAGTACGTCGAATAGTTGCTCTTTTCTCAGCCGGAGGTCTGATGTAATTGCACTGAAGTGCAAGCCAATGCGACGGCATCGGAAGAAGACCAACTAAGCGAAGAGGAAGTACTCGCACAGATAACGTACGCCATCCTGTATCTTCAGTTGGGCAGCTCTGACAAGCGGCCCATTTATCCAGATCCTTGGTCTTCGCAGCCACAGACACAACGTCTAACGCACTTTCTCGCATTTTACAGCTCCTTTCTCTTCACCCTGATGTCCAGGATAAGCTCAGAGAGGAGCTGAAAGAAGCTTGTGAAGACAACGAGGAACTCACTTATGATCGGCTTGTTTCTTTGCCTTACCTGGAGGCAGTTTGTCGCGAAACTCTACGTCTGTACGTCACCTCTCAGTTCACCGGATGAATTCTGAAAAGTAGGTCAGATACCCTCCGGTGGCCGTATTAATGAGAACGTATGTGACTGCAGTGTCCTAATGATAACTGACGTACTCACGGGCAGCAGTACACGAAGCGATGTTGTTCTGCCACTTTCTACTCCCATCCACGATGCTAATGGACGCTCGATCCATGAGGTCTTCATCCCTGATGATACGAATGTATTCATTCATATTTACAACCTGAACCGTGATCCGTTGATTTGGGGAGACGATGCAACTGAGTGGAAACCAGAACGTTGGCTGTCACCACTTCCCGAAAGTGTTGCGGAGGCGAATATTCAAGGTGTATACGCGAATACGTGAGCGATATCAATTGTCACCCACTTGGCGCTCGGTCACTTATAAAGGTTGTCAGTATGACATTCATCGGTGGCTCACGATCATGCATGTATGTGCTCGGATGATTGACTAAACGAATAGAGCTGACGTAGCCACGGATAGAGGATTCAAGTTTTCGCAGTTGGAAATGAGTAAGCGAAATGATCCAGCTCGAGGCGGTGGAAGTTGTGGCAATCTGACTGTTCTTTGTTTGCAGAGGTTATTTTATCCCAGTTGATTCCTGCATTCCGATTTGCACCTTCGAAGGCTGAGATAGTTTGGAAATTCGGTGGTATTTCCACCCCATCAATGAAGGGATCTGTCGAGTCGTTTTCTCCTAAGCTTCCTATGATCGTCTCTCGGATCTAGGAGCGACACCTATACGTTCACGAATTGGAATCACGATTTCTCTATGACTCATCTTCGGGTGGTTTCCGCCCTATTTATAGTTTATCGGTGTCGTCCCCGTGTAGTGTGTGGTACCTGTTGTTAGTGAACCTCCCGTGTATATGTATCGTCAACTGAGGACTAACCTTCAGTGGTGCTGCCGTGAATGAAGTAAAGTGAATTTCAGACTAAAGCTCCCACGCTTACGGCATGTGTTCAGCAACTTCAAGGACGGTGGGGAATATCGACGATGTGTGATACCTTGACGCCCACAATGCCGTGGCTGTAACCGCAACAAATTGGGATGGAATCATATTCAAGAGTGAACTCATACATCAACTGAATACTGGTGTAGTCAGGTCACGGTCAAGGCCATCGAAAACAGTCTAGCTGCAAACCCCCAACCCTTGGCCCTGCCGCCCTGGAGATGGGTCAAGAATGCTATCCTCCTCCAGAGCAGCATTCTGTGTCAGGGTCCTCCACATTCGAGGAGTACTCCCTAGATCAACTCAGTTCGCCTATGACTTTCTTTCGGGTGCTTGGACCCTGGCAGACGGGAGGCGGAAAGAGAGTATCTGACTACGGGTGGCGAGACGGCAGGAGCTCCGAGACGAGACACACAGCCTACTTAGTGTACTCTCGAGTTTGTGTGCCCATGGGTGGCGTATCACCATAGAGTTGGAGTGACACATTACACAGATTCTTTCATGGTGCGGCTGCAGAGGAGCGGATACGTACAGTAAGTTACACAGAGCGATCAAGGGGAGACTGCGGCCCTGATTTGAAGAGACCAGAGACTTGGCTTCATGGGGGGTACCGTACAGAGCCTTGGGGCTTCTGCCAGTGGAGACTCACCGTGGAGACGCTTACTCGATTTACCAATGAAGACTTCAATTTCGTCATAACGAGCGCCGTCTTTGTGTGATATTGAATTGTGGCAGGTGCTAGACGAACCGTTGACCAAAATCACGAGTAATTGCATTATCACACCAGCATGGAAGCTCCTGGGTGCTACTGATGACCTGCGGAATTGGCTGATAATACAGTACGTGAGAAAGAGCTTGTGCTAACATCCATTCATCGAATTTGGAAAGGGACACCCGCATGGACCAGAAGCACGGCAACCGCTGCCACGGTGCCACCCCCAGTAGCGCGGCACCTGGGTTCAACTTGCCAGTGCGGGCGCGTGTTATTTAAGAACATCGACATATACACACGTTGAATCGGAATTTCTATGAACAATCGTCGGCTCCTTTCCTTTCCTGGCGTTCCGAATACCTTATTAAGAAAAATTGTATTACGAGAATTTTACGCCTCACGCCTCAACCTTTCGACAAATCCGAAGAAACGAGACCTCGTGCCGGCACTGCATACTACTTTCAGCATATCCCATACACCCAGATTTACTATGTGAATGATTCCCTACCTCCCCACCACCTATTCCACGGATATCGGGCTTCTGGATATCATGAAAAGTCATCCTGAGACCCAGAAGCGTTACCGAGTCCCGTCACACTCTATAGCTGTTTGATCTACAAGTCCCACACTCCGAAATATCGAAGGCTCATGCATTTAATATTAGCACTTCTCTTGAAGGAATACGGTGGTCATCCTCAGCTGACTGCCATTCGTCAATGGTCACCTAGTAGTAACCGCGGAGTCACATGCCAGTGAGCGCTCCATCAACTCGCATGCTCCATCACCAAATCCCGGAATTTCTTAGCCGGTCTGGCCGAGTCTGAGGCTGGTCTGAGCGTCTGAGCTCCGTCTGAGGCTGGTCTGAGAGTCTGAGCTTCGTCTGACTTGTCTGGGCAGTCTGAGTAGTTTTACCTAACGTGTCTGTTTTCGTCTTAACATTCTGGGCAGTCTGAGTAGGTATGCCTGTGTCTGACTAGTCTGAGTCAAGCAAAAATTTGAAACGTGTTTTCACAGTACATGTAGTCAAATGCCTTAACATTGTTCTATGCTACTACTAGCTAGTGACTCGTACTGCACGGGGCCCCAGGGCGTCGTGCCGCGGCATACTCGTGGTCCTCCACCGCCCGCCGCTTGATACTGTCCGGCTGCGTGGGATCTCCATACGCAACACTGTCGTCGTCCGCCCACTTCTGCTTGTGTTGTGATCATCTCACACGAGCGGATTCTGCAAGTTGTCAGCTGCGCCACCACGCTTTCTCGCGAATGGCTTGGCTATAAAAAAAGCACGTACTTGGCATTTGGTGCAGCAACAACCACCTGGTGGCACACTCTGCTCGTCAAAAGGTGGTGGTGGGCCCGGATCCGGAACTGGATTATCGGCGTCGGCGTCATCATAGAGGTCGCCATCAATGGGGGGTATCTCGGAGACGGGCAGGACGACCTCGAAGCTGACGGAGGAGGTTGAGGACGGTTTCGGGGGGTGACCTACGGCGTGGAGGGCGCTGGGAAGGAGGGAGGTCGTCCTCACTGCGTGATATCTAACCAAAAAGAACACCAGTAACTCGGGACCGTATCGTCCCTCCTGGGGACTCGATGTAGCAGATCACAACTTTCGTTGCATGTTCCCGACATTTTCACAGCACGGACCATTTCCTCGGGCTCCGAGTCCTTGTCGCCCACAAAGGACTATACTATTCGTACAGCTCGTCTGGATCAGTCGGTCTCCGCGGGGAACCACCAATGACAAACGCCTCGAACTCTGACGGCTGCCGCGTGTGCGACAAGCAATCCACCGCCGCCTCCGCCTCCGCCGATGTTGTCGTTGAGAACCTATCCATCACGAAGGATGCCTCATCCTCTAGCGCTACAGGTGCGCCATAACGGCGCCCCGGTGGAAATGCGGCACGTGGTGGTGGCGGCACGTGGCACTTTGGTGGGGCGAATACCATGACGGAGGGGTCAGGTGAGGGGGAACGCCG
>QLOZ01007728.1:0-12415 GCA_003314065.1 Lactarius sp. MG50 | reverse complement strand
ACCCCGCGTCTCCAATCTTTTGCAGGCTCGAGTTAGTGTTCAGGTTACAGACCGAAGAATGCGTACAAGAGGTTCCAGCGTTCGCCATGACAATTGGAATGTCGCTACCAGCTTCCTTCCCTCCTGTGTCCCTTCTCTTATAAGCCGAACCATTCCACAGATGCAGAAAGACATGCCAGCGGCACTTTCAACAGGAGCCAGACACCTTCCGGTCCACCCCGAGTGACCGAGGCATTGAAATCCCCCCCCCCCCAAATTTAGTATGCAGACTGTGCGTGCAATACGCCCCCCAGACCCCAGTGGACGGACAGTGGAGGGTTGGAAACCGGAGGTGGTGTGGAAGAGCCCCCAAACGCTTTCTGGCACTGGCAGGGATGGTAGTGGAGATACTAGGGATGCATTAAGCGGGGTCATTCAGGCTAGCTGGAACGCATGGGCGTTTCAAGGCCGGAAAGACTTCTTCAGTTAAGTGAGTGATTTGTTAGACGATGTTGATATCTTCAGCACTCAGGCTCAGGGAGTCGTCCTTGTAATACTTTATACCTTGATCATAGTGAGAACTCGCTTGGAGGAGTCAGTAGAGAGGACATCGAAGGACGTGAAACAGGAGGGGTTTAAGAGGGGTCCATGTCAATCCTTAGATCTCATCCATGACAATCTTCACCACTCGGAGTCATGGCAGTCACAGCTTTAGACGAGGTGCTGTGAGGTGAGAAAAACCTGAACCCATCGTTTGCCACTAGCCACAGAAATTTCGCTTTTTCTCGCGCCGAACCCAGAACAGTGTTGTTGTTGTTACTACACACCCACTGGCCTGTTTGTAATACAAGGGCTTGGGAGTGCCAGATCTGCGCCCCAGAAGGTCATCAAGAGGCGATCCGCCCATTGCTATGAGGCACTGAATGGCCCCATCATGTATGTACTAAGTCTGGCTATAGCATTAGCAAAAGAAAAGGTGTTTATGAATTTACTATACAGCACAGACAAGCTTCTCGTACAACTAGTCCACCGTAAGCTGCGCTGTTAAAACTCTTACAAACTGACCGTCCTCACGGAATGGGCGGCCTACCATTTCACTCCATATCCAGAACAACGCGCCCAACGACCGTACCTTGCTCCATGCCTTCATAGACCCTGAAGGTGCGGAACAATCAGCGATATCGTCCTAGACTTCGCAATAAGACGTACTCGGCTAATGCAGAGAGCGGCTTGAGCACGAAATGACACCGGATCTTGCCCATCGAGGCGATGTCCAGAGCTTCACGCGCGTCCTGGCGGTTTCTGATAAGATAATAGTAAGTTTCACTATGTCACACCGAATTAAGCGAAGATAGATGCGCACCCAACGTATGACCCAATGAGGTGAATGCTCTTTACCACCGTCCAGAAGATTGATGCACCGATCTGGGCTTTACCGGGGAGGCCAACGAGCAGGAGTGAGCCGCCGGGACGGAGGTAGTCAATCGCTTGCTCGTATGCAGAGCTCTACGTATTCTCTGTTATATACTCCTATAACACGCCCGGAGATTGAGAGACTCACGCTAGCTGCTGAAACGAGTGCGGCATGTGGGCCTTCTCCACCAGTAGCATCCTTAATGTCTTTCACCAGGTCCTTCGTCTCACGGAAGTCGATCCACTTCTCCGCTCCGAGCTCCGAGCATAGGGCTTTCTTTTCCGCCCCAGTATCTAAGCGACGCCAGAGTGAGCATTGGGTCGAGTGATTTAAAAGACTAGATTGACGAACCAATAGCTACAACTCGCAGTCCAAAGGCTTGTACTGCATACTGGACGGCTGAGGGGCATCTTCGTGTGAGATGGGATAAATGTGGGTGAAGAGGATGGGGCAAACCAAGATGACCGAGACCGCCTCCAGCACCAGGAATAACAATCCAATCGCCTGGTCTGGTTTGACTGTACTTTAGCGCACGATATACGGTGACACCCTGCGCACGAAATTAGCTCTTTTCATTCTGGCTTGGCAGTAAGGTACGAATACGCACTGCACAGAGAAAAGAAGCTGCTTCCTGGCTGCTTAGATTCTCGGGGATGGGCGTGACATGAGAAACGTAAGAGACCTAACCGCCCAGATTATGTGACACTGAGGGAGGGTAGTGATTACGGGATTCGTACCACATATTGAGAGAAGGTTCCGTCCACGGTGTATCCGCTAAGTTTGATCTTGGAGCAGCCTGCATTGGTCATTCAACATCGGGTTGTGTCAAAGGGGTATAGGATAGGAGCGTACCTTGTTCTAAGCCCTTGCGGCACTGCTCGCATTGTAGACACGAGTCAGCGAGCCACTTGACGCCGACGCGGTCACCGATCTTGACCGGAGAGTTGACTGTGTGTGCGCCAATGGCGACAATCTCGCCAACGCCCTCGTGCCCGCCAATGAGTGGGAGTTTGCTAGGGAATGGCCAATCGCCCATACGGGCGTGGAGGTCTGTGTGGCACACGCCAGTGCAGTGCATCTTGAGAAGACACTCTCCGGGAGCGAGGTCCTCCGGCTGCTTCACCGGCTGGTCATCTTTGATGCGGATAGGTGCGTCGTGCGATTCTACGACAGCGGCCTTCTGGGTTCTTGGGATGTTTTGGGACATCGTAAGAGCAGTGAAAGTGAAGTGAGGAGTAAGACATTTTTTTGGAGCATTTATAACTTTTACTCCAACTTTTACTTGGAGTCTAGAAGCTCATCCTCATATCGCGAAAATATCACGTGGTCTTTCACTAGGCGGGTCCCGTCGCGCCCCGGCCCGGGCCAGAACACACTCGAACTACCTTCCAGGTTCACAGCATCGGCATTGTAAATGGGCCAGTCTAGGTTATGTCCATTCCCACCGGGACAAGGTGATATTTCCCCTCATGCAACTATTACGGCCCTTAGGGAATTGGCAGAGGATCTCGGATAGCCGGATAGCCCGCAAGACCGCTGATGCTCTCAGCCACCCGACGATATATATACATATATGGATAGTCACGGTGACGATGTGGTTGCGGCAGAATACATGATGCCCTTTCGGTATGGTCCAGCGACGCAGAATAGCAATAATACGTCCGTATGGGGTTTGCGAATCCTACGACTTTCAAGCCTTCGTCCCATCTTCAATCGGGCTCCGCGATTGTACCGGGGAACCGACCATTTTTGAACCCTTCGAAAATCTCCTTCTAGGTTTGCGCGTCTTTTCTACCCCATGTGAAGTGCCTAGTTCTTACATTACATCGTCTTCTTTCCGTGAGTACTTTGCAGGCGGTGAACGAAGGACTGCCCTACTGTCGTACAGGACCAGGAGGAATGCCAGGGTTTAAGCTGAGGAGAAGGACGCCAGTCCTTGTCTTAGATTAAGCGCTGGGTCAATGCACGAACAAAAAAACTAGGCACCGTGACCTTGCATTTGAAGAGCAGTTGTTGTTACCGCTGCACATGTCATGGCTTGCCGACCCTGTGAACTGCATCACGACAGAAGCAGACGGTGAACTCTAGTTCTTGGCCACGCCAGTCTTATCGCCTTGGCTGCCATGCGTTATTCAAGCTCGCTACAAAGACTTGCTAAAACGTTGTCTTGGGATCCGCGATGACGTCAGCATATCATCCACTTGTACCACTCCTTCCGGGGCAACCCGGGCCACCGGTAATGCCACTGACATGCCTGTGTCCCGTCTACCACCGTCCGTGGTAAATCGTAATGCTTCCCTATGTCCAATCACATCTAGCAACGATGATTCCAACTCTGACGTTTACCCAAGTTCTCCAGGACAACACAGGACTAGTTAGCCAGAAGAAGAGCGACGCCATCATATTCCCACCGTCATGCATTTCACTTTGCCTCCGGCGCCTATCAAATGACTTTTCCTCTTTCAAGTTCCACATGTCATTGGACGTGAGCGTTCCCATAAGGGTATTAACGCAAATCCGTGGTTACTGCTCCCGCGCGCATGTCCAGTCTATGTTGTATATAATCTCCACTCGGGCCTTGCAGCTCTGTTTTCTCCAAGGAAAGCACTCGCTGGCGGAGCATGCTTACTATGTCCCTGGTGGACATCAACCTGATCCCATACGCCGGGGAACATGTGTAAGCGGCTCTAAACTCCGAGTCTCCTTCTGCGCGTTTCGTTCATTCATTGATTTATACTCATCCTAGGTTCCTCAACTCCATTTTCAATCTCTCAGCCGCAGGTGAGCTCGCCACTCGTCAACCTCAAATCCGGGCTCAGTATGTTTTCTGCATACCGGTTTTTAGTGATGTTGTATTACGACTATGCGCTCACTTTACCCCGGGAAATCCAGTTTCTCTGGCCTCCACACAACAAACAAGGCTGGTTTACAGTAGCCTGCCTTCTCAATCGTTATCTCTCTTTGCTTGGGCACTTTCCGTTTGTCGTGACATTTTTTGTCCCGGGGAGCTTTCCGGTGCGTCCGTCGTCCTGATTTGAAGCCAACTCTACGTGAACTTGACCGAGCAAAGTTGTAAGTTGTCCCAATGTGCATACATTTACGACGGAATATTCACTAGATCGTAGCTGTCAGGGACTACATAATTACCACGAAGTTTTTGTGATGATCTTGCAAGTCCTCGTTGGCAGTACGTCCTGAAGCGCTTCTCTACCGTCTCACTTGTAATCTCCCTCTCCCAGCCCTCTGCTTAGTCCGCGTCTATGCGTTATACGGCCGAAGTCTCCGCGTCCTGGTACTTCTCGTCGTGATCGGCTCAGGATCGATTATCAATGCATCTGTAGGTCTTTTCCTTCCCGATCGCCGCGTATGTCTACATCATTTTTTTGCGCAGTTGATGCTGGCCACAAGCCGTCGCTTAGGGGGAGAAACAGTCGCAGTTATATCCAGTATTCATGGGTGTAACCAGTTCACCCCAGATATAGGGTACGTGGCCGATCCTGCATGGAGTTGATCACTGGTATGACTCGTGTCGCCTTTGTGTTAGCGGTCGATGTAAGTTGCCGGGTAACAGTCACTCCCGCCCTAATAACCTAACCTAATGAAACAGTTGCTGCTTTGGCATGGACTGGCGTGCTCGTCTTTGACAGTGTGATATTCTCCCTCACTCTATACAAGGCCTTTACAATAGGTAGAGGGATACGGCTACTTGAGGTGATTGTCCGCGATGGTACGTCAAGTTGAGTATCATTCTCACTCTCTGAGCCTCATCATTCATCTTAGGGGCTATGTACTTCTCGTATGGAGCATTCTACTTGTTCGTCGATAAGATTTTTGACGAGTAAAAGGGCACTCTTCATCGTGAATCTAGGAAATATTTTGGTGCTTCGGGTACGCCAACATTGCGTCTACAAGTTTCCTGATGTTAACTCTATATCCTTCCTAGTTTTCACCAGTGCGTTCTCGCAATGGTTTTGTTTGAGCCTGATTTTTACAGATTATCGTTTCTGCGAAATATAGCCTTTACTGAAAACCTCTACCGCAACCCTGACGAATGCGTTCGTCTTCAGCTCTGGTATCATTGCGTGTCTATGCCATCATTAATTGTGGATGTATAGGCTCTCCGCCACTCTCATATCCCGTCTTGTGTTAAATCTCCGTGAACAAAACTCTGCCCTCGCGGGTCCACCAAGAACGATAGAAACGGAGCGGAGGTTTCAGGCGGCTCTGCCGGCTGCAGGACCAATAACATCCCTTCAGAACATCACTTCTGTTCGAGCGGACAGGTCAACGTCGGGAATAGCCCCGAGTGATAACATTGGCACGTCCCGTTAACCTTGTCGTGCAAGTTCAAACAGGTACGATACAGGCGGGCAGCTTTCGTAGGAGTGATGACCGTGGCGAACATTGACGAAAGTACACAACAGGTGTTCCAAGGAAAGGCCACGCGGTTTCAGTGATCAGGAAAGTAACAGAATGCGAAGCAACTTCTGGTAGCAGAAAAAAGTGTACGATACATTAAGTTACATGGCATATAGCACCACCATATCATCGCACACATCCCTAACTGAAGTCATTGCTCCTGTCACAACCACACCATTGGCTTCTCCATGACCTTTCTCGCTCGAGTTCGAATGAACGCTGACCAGAAGCCATAGTCCAGAACCTCCATCAACCCTCCTATATCACGCTTCATACAGCGCGCATGGTGGCTTGCTCCTCACGACCAAAAAAAATACGGGAACCATCCCCACCGTCGCTGTCCCACCATTCGCCGACGCCGGGCATGATATAATGCATGGCAAAGGAGCAGCGTACGCATGGTGATGCCTTCAAACCCCACACGTGATCCGAGGGAGATCGTGAACGTGAACACAAACTGGTCCCAGGTGCCGTCGCCAGATCCGGCGGGGCCAGTGCCGATGTACCGCCCGTATGTCTCGGAAGTTTTCCGCGAAGAAGAGGGGGCCGCACGGGCAGCAGGGAGATATACTCGAGGTGGAGGTTCGAGTCTCGCGCTGTACGCGGCGAAGGTATCGGCGATATCCCGATGACTTTGAGAAGCGCCGGGCTGTGCCAAAGGGCGCGTTTTCCCGCCCGGTCCCCATTCCTATACAGGAATGGAAACCAAAGATGGAGGGTGGTCGACCAGTGGCGCGAAAGAAGCAGACATATCCAACTCGCCGTCTTTGTCCGAACGCTCTTCGGACGTGATGAGAGGGTGTTGGCGCGAGCATTGGGCGAGGCTGGTGCAGAAGGTGTCCTATAGACCCGAGACCTGGCGCATTTGAGGGATGAGTTCAACAGTTTGGTATCCAAGGAAATGATTGGAGTGGGCGTCTGTATAATGAACCTGCACAGAAGTTCCGGAAGGTCAGGTGGAGATGACCCCGAGGGTTAGGAGAGCCTGAGATGATAACCAATTTCCGACAGAATCATGATCTGGTGCCTGTGGTAAGAGTGCCAGTGATATTGAAGTGCGTACGACTAACGCACGCGCGAGTTAGAGAAAATGGGACAGGAGCACAGATAGAAAAAGAGAGAGACGAGGGGAGAGGGATTCACGCCGCCACGTTTGCTTAACGAGGAGGAAGTCCTATACGGTTATAGCTTTACTTCACTGCCCTTCAACAGGGCTTCTACTGTAGCTTATATACCAGGGCGTGTCAATGATATTACGACTAAGGCACAAACAAGAAGGGGAAATAATATTGGTAGTGTAGGGAACGAATTTGGCTTGTCAGAGAAAGCGGCGATGTGTGGGGACCTAGGATGAGAAGGGGAATGGATTAGGTGTCACGGGCGCTCCAAAGCACCTCCGGGTCATTCCGAGCGTAACGGCATGTCTCGCCTTCGACAGGAGATGAGGACACGAGGGTGTCAGCGAGATTACGTCATTCAGACAATCGCCGATCTGACTCGGAGTTGCAGCTGGGAAGTAGGGCATTTCGATGACCGGCAGATGGGTGGGTCTACCTAGTACACCCACCCGGTATAACCGCATACATACCATTGTTGGTCACGTCTTACCAAGACACCTCGGACGCGCCTGGATGCCGCCCAGAACTGCCCAGGATATTTTCCGAGACCCACTAACTCAAGTTGCAATCCCGCCTCTCCAATAAAACTCCCCGACTCTGGAAAGCAAGGTGTACGTGCGCAGGTGCCATCTCTCTCGTTTGTTGTGTCTTGGACTGTATGGATCCATCGTCCCTGCATAGGTTATAATCTGAATGTTCAGGACCCAAGGCTCGGCACGAATGGCGTCCCCGATCCTACGTCGTCTACTAGTAGTGGACCCAGCTGAGACAACACGAGGAATGTAATCACGCCTGTAGCCTGATAAAAAGAATATTTACCCACGCCGCAATGGCCCGAACTGAATTACTGTAATGCGATACGTTTCAATACCAATACTGTACTGTAGCTCATTTGACCATCTGAAACTGAAGTGTCCGTCCTTCCTTGGTCTGGCCGCTGACTGTCGCGTGTTACAAATATCCGGGCCATGATTCAGCCACTGGCAGCTGGACGAGTCAATGACTCAAAAAGGTATGCATGTCGTCCCAAATTTGGAATGGTTGCCGACTCTATCACAACAGGTACTAGACGTAAACTCTCAGGCTAGCCGCCGGCAGATCACGCCAATCGCGTTTGACTTTAGCATTAGCCAGGTCTTACTAAAACATTGGGGATACGTGATTCACTGGCTATCCCATATCCAGAACGACCGTGTTGTTCTATGTTTCAGCAACAGAGACTGATGATGATCCTATCCTAGCCTTGTCAATAGCATCCGAGTCATGTGCTGCTAGTGTCGGACTACCTCAGCCTTAGATTCGTGGTGCTACCACTCCTGGCAACGACGCTTCCAATTCTGAGGTTTACCCAAGTTCTCCAGGACAACCCATCATATGCCCCCTGTCATGTATTTCGCCTTGGCATCTGTCTATCACATGATGGCTTTTGCCTCTTTTGAGTACTACATGTCGTGGGCGTGGCGGTTCCCATCAAGGTGTTAACGCAAATCCATAGTTACCAGTCCCTCAGCTCCCGCATGTCGAGTCATTTATTTCGTATATAATGGCCTTGCAGCTCTACTATCTCGATGAAAAGCACTCGAAGTTGAGCTTACTATGTCCCCGGCGGGCATCGACCTCGGCCCACGCGCAGGAGAATATGTGTAAGCGACTCTGAGCTCCGAGTCTCCCTCCAGTGCGCTTCGTTCATTCATTAACTCATTCTCACCCCAGGTACCTCAACACCATCTGCAATCTCTCAGCTGCAGGTGAGCTTGCCACTGATCAACCTAAAAGGCGAACTCAGTATGTTCCCTGCCTCCTGGTTTTTAGTGATATTGTATTACGACTATGCGCTCACTATACCCCGGGAAATCCAGTTTCTCTGGCCTCCACACAACAAACAAGGGTGGTTTACACTAGCCTGCTTTCTCAATCGCTACCTCCCTGTATTCGGATACCTTCCATTGGTCGTATCGTATTTTGTTCCATCTAGTTTTTTAGTGCGTTGGTTGTTCTGATTTGAAGCTAGCTCCACCTGAGCTTGACCGAGCACAGTTGTAAGTTGCCCCATGTGTACACCCTGATAACGAAATACTCATCAGATCGTAGATGTTATAGTCTACATCAGTATAGCGAGATCCTTGTGATTTTCTTGCAGGCCCTACCTGGCAGTACGTCCTAAAGCGCTTCACCACCGTCTCACTGGCCCTGACTTGTAATCTCCCTCACGGAGCCCTCTGCTCAGTCCGCGTCTACGCTTTGTACAGCCGAAGTCCCCGCGTCCTGGCACTTCTCATCCTGGTCGGTTCAGGAACGATTATCAATACTGCAGTAGGTCTTTCCCCCCGATCTTCGCGTATGTCTACACACCGTTTTTTTGCTCAGTCGATGCTGGCCACAAGCCATCGCTTAGGGGGCGCAACACTCGGAGTTGTATCCATTATTCCCGGGTGTAACCAGTTCACCCCAGATATAGGGTACGTGGCCGATCCTGCATGGGGTTCATCACCAGTATGACTTGGGTCGCCTTTGTGTTAGCGGTCAATGTAAGTTGCCGGGTAGCAGTCTCTGCCGCCCCATTAACCTAACCTAATGGAACAGATGCTGCATTAGCATGGATGGGCATGCTCGTTTTTGACAGTGTGATATTCTCCCTCACTCTATACAAGGCCTTTACAATAGGTAGAGGGATACGGCTACTTGATGTGATTGTCCGCGATGGTACGTCGAGCTGAGTATCCTACACACTGAGCCTCATGATTCATCTTAGGGACCATGTACTTCTCGTATGGGGCATTCTACTTGTTCATCGATAAGATTTTGATGAACCCTAAAAGGGCACTTTTCATCGTGAATCTAGGAAATGTTTTGATGCTTCGGGTACGTCAACATTGCATCTACCAGCTTTTCGATGTTAAGTCTATGCCTTTCCTAGTTTTCACCGGTGCGTTCTCATGCAATGATAGTGTTTGAGCCTGATTTTTACAGATTACCGTTTCTGCGAAATACAGCCTTTACTAAAAACTTCTACCGCATCCTTGACAAACGTGTTCGTCTTGATACCAGCTCCGGTATCATTACGTATCTGCCCCAGTACTAATTTCTGATATATAGGCTCTCCACCACCCTAATATCCCGTCTTGTGTTGAACCTCCGTGAACGAAACTCTACTCTCACGGGTCTGTCAACAACGGTAGAAACGGAGCGGAGGTTTCGGACGGCTCTGCCGGCCGTAGGATCGATAACCTCTCTTCGGACTGTTATTTAGGAGGGGGAACGGACGGAAGGACGGTCATATACAATGGATAAACTATGGCATTTGTACACCGTGCTACGTATTGACCGAAGGCCCGCGTCAATGGATACAAAAAAGCAACATCTCTTCAGAGCGCCACCATCTGAGCGGACAAGTTAGCGGCCCCCGATAGCGTCGTTGGAACGTCTCATAAACTTCATCGCGCAGACGCAAACTGGTAGCGAAACAGACAAGCAGATGGGAATGATGGCCCTAATACACATTGACGAGAGCACACATCAGGCTGTTCCAAGGAAAGGCTGTGCGGTCTCAGTGGTTGAGAAAGTGATGGAATGCGAAGCAAAGTTCCAATAGCAAAAAGGTATACGATATATTGCAGACATATGCACCACTATAGTGTACATGCGTTATTGTATTCATTGCTCTTCTCATAACGTTGGCTCATCACAAACAGAGTAAGCACATTGTTGGCTTCTCTATGACTTTTCCCACCCGGGTTTGAATGAACGTTCACCAGTACCCAGAGCCCAGAACCTCCACCAGTCCTCCCACGTCACGCTTCACACAGCGAAGAGCGTGGTCACAGATTCGTGGCACCGGAGGTGCGGGGTAAGCATACTGCACCAGTTTGCCTTGCGCGCAGGTCAGGGGTAGGAGGTACATTTACACGGCGCGATGCGACCAGAGGCCAGCGAGGGAACGCAGCGGCGTTCACGAACGGCGCGTCGCTCATGATGGCGGGGCCAGCCCATGGCGGTGGGCTCCTTGCGGGGCCAAGAACAATACGGAAATCGTCCCCACCGTTGTTGTCCCACCATTCGCCGACGCCCGGGACGGTGTACCGCACGGCAAAGAGAAGGGTGCGTGGGGCGGCCCCGGCAGGACCCGCATGCGACCCGAGGGAGATCGTGAACGCAAACTGGTCCCAGGTGCCGTCGCCAGATCCGGAGGACGTGGTGCCGATGTACCGCGCGTGGGTGTCGGAAGTGGTCGTCCAGCCGTCGGTAGTGAACCGTGCGACGACGTGCTTCTCGAAGGCGATGTTGCGCACGCGGACCGTTCCGCGGAGAAGAGGGGGCCGCGCGGGCAGCAGGGAGATGGACTCGAGGCGGACGTTCGAGTCCTGCGCTGTGTGCGGTGACGGTATAGGCGATATCTCGATGACTTTGAGAAGCGCGCCTGCGCCGGGCTGCGTTGATGGCGCGTTTTCTCGCTCGGTCTCCGTTTCCGTGTCCGAGTGGGAACCGAAGATGGAGGATGGCCGACCAGTGGCGCGAAAGAAGCAGACAGATTCGAGCTCGCTGTCTTTGTCTTTGAAGTGAACGCTCTTCGGACGTGATGGGAGAGAGTTGGTGCGAGCACTGGGCAAGGCGGGCGCAGAAGCTGTCCAGCCTGTCCTATAGAATCGAGAACTGGAGTATTTGAGGGATGACTTCAACGGCTTGGTACAGTTGATGATTGGGGCGGGTGTCTGTGTAGTGAGCTTGCGGTCGCATTGAGACGACTGGGGGGATAGGAGAGATGATGACCTTTTTCCGACGGGATCTTCCCGTGCCTGTGGTGGGAATGATGACACGAGGGTACTAGCATGTGCTAGTGACAGTGGGATTACATTCAGACGATCGCCGATCTGAGTAGCACCTGAGACTGAGACGTAGGGCATTTTCGGGGGGTGGGTCTAGTACCTCAGTACACCGACAGGCACTCGATATATAAGCCCCGGAGTGTACGACATGTGGCTGCCTTCAAAGTTGGTGTGGCGTCCGTTGGTGGGCGCGGTCCTACCTAGTACATCTCGGACGCGCCTGGATGCCGCCCAGAAACTAGCCAGAACGTTTTCCGGGGCCCATCAACTCAGGGGTCCCGCCGTGCGCAAGTAAGCTGAGAAATCGGCTCGGTACCATCTCTGTCGCTCGTTGTGTCTTAGACTGTAACAGTTATTTCCCCCGCATGGGCCTAGGGAATAAGAGTGCAGTAGAGCAGTAGAGATTTGAAAGTTCAGGGGCAGAGCGCCCGAGGCTCGGTGCAGCCTTCGCCGGCGCCGGCACTCAGGCTGGCAGTGCCAGGTGACCCGGCAGTCTTCGTCACCGTGACGTTGACGTCAAACAGAGTGTAAGTTATCTGTCAATGTTGCGGCTGTGTATGTGTAGCTTCTCACTCTCGCATCCGAATTATCTGCCAAGGACCATATCCACACGAGTCCCAGGCTCTTGCCACGGCACAAGGTTGGGCCTGGGTGGTTCACCG
>QLOZ01007721.1:0-11907 GCA_003314065.1 Lactarius sp. MG50 | reverse complement strand
AATAAAGGGATTGACGAAGGAGGACCAAGGGAGGGTGAGATCGGTCCCGAGCCAGAGAGAGCAGGACGCGTCGACGAGCGAGAGACAAGAGGATTTTCCGAGAGCGAAGACGAGACAAAATTCCTCAGCGCGAAGATCTTCAGACGTGAGGAGGCTTGTGGGTTTATATATCTGTATGTGTGTCTCTAATCACAAGGACATACTAAACCATCTTAAACGAAGAGTACTGTAGTAAGTAAAATAGGAACGAGACAAAAGAGAACGCTACGAATGTCCGGGCACGACTAATGGAAGTAAAATTTGCTGCCTCCCGAGCCGTTGTTGCCCGTTGTTGCCCCGTCTGCTATTGTTGTCGCTGCCCGTGTCGGTGTTGAGCCCGAGGTGGTGATGGTAGTGGTTGATTACTTGTTGACGACTCGTCAAGTTCGTTAGTGTGTTGCAACAGCACGTGACAATAAACACGCCGTCACCTCAATGTTCAACGTCAACCTCGTTCCTCCTCTGTTAACGACGACTGGCGCCACTCCCACCTTCCCACCAACCAAACGGCAATGCGTGTGGTTGCAAATATGTCACGATGGCCGTCGACTCTGTCTGCAGGGACTCGGGGCCCATTTAAGAGAAACAGGTAAAAATTTATTGTCCTCTTCTCGAACGACGGTCCAGATCGATTCTGTTCTGCGAAGAAGGAAAGGTTCAATCACACAAAACCGCTCATGGCTCGTGGTTTTATCGTCCTATCTCAAATGGAGCTTCTCGGAGCTTCCGAAGATGGCAGGCTAACGTGTCTCACGTGTCATACCATCCCGCTGTTCAACTTTCACAGACGATCTTAACCCCTCATTCTAAGGTTCGCGGGACATACATGGGCCCTGAACAGTGCTCAGACATTCCAACGGCTGCGCAGCGTCCAGGCTGCACGTGGAGTAGTGGCAGTGTTGCCTTGCAACCACCCTAGTGCTACGGGCGTTTGAAGCGATAAGTTCTTCGTGTCCCTTTGTAGCGCGGGCCGCAGTGGGCCCTATAGAGGTGTCAAAAGACTCCTCGGCATGGCCAGAAACGTGACAGGGGCACGCGGTTTCCTGTGTCGCGTATTCCATCTGCCCCGATGACGGTCACGCAAGCCGGCGCGCTTCCCCCTTCTGCGTCCTTGCGCCCACTCATTACTGTAGCGACAAGAACGGTGAAGACATCGACGACGTTGCGGGTAGGAGCGACGCCATGACGGCGTATCATCTTGAGTGCGCTTGCGTAAATGTTGTAGGTAAGGATTTCGTACATATAACTGATGAGTGGGTTCTCATTATTTTTGGTCGCTACAGCACAACACACATGACACGCAAGAAGCTTGAAGAATAGTCGTTTGCCGTACACGCGGGCATCGCAGGTTGATTGACTGGCAGTACGACGGCTATATCACCAAGTATTGTTAGTGGGAATGTTTTTACAATTATAGCAACTTTGGACGGACGGGAAAAAAAGGACCGAGAGTTAGCAGTGGCCTGAGCGTGGAAAAAGTTGTCGTAACTGAGCCTTAGTCAAATCCCGATGAGCTAGGCACTGACAAAGCCAAGCCAATTTGCCAGTGCCATTGGCTGATCGGAGTCCCACTGGCACTTTGATGAGCACTTTCGCATGACCGTGGCATATTGCCTCTAGGCACCTCGTCACAGCCGAGCACGACTGGGCAATAGTTTGTACTTGATGTGCGTGCAGCAGAAAGCCTTCCGTCTTCAATTGGGGATATTACTGACGCTGTTCTTCCCCTGCCAGGACAACTTATGCTGCTGGGTCATCTCGATACCCGACCCGACCTTTCTATTTAGCAGGTCACCGGTCCCGTCAAAGCCTCCGTCCTGTAAAATACGCAACCCTTTGCATAGCTCTGCGCGCAAAGAAGGCGAATCGCGATGCAGCTAGCATCAATCTCGTGCGCACTTCGTTTCCAACCAATGGAACACTCAAGTCTTAAAACTTCCGGGTGTCGTTCGGCACATTTTTTTTACTTCTTCTACTCCGAGTCTGTGGTCGCGTCTGGCACCTTTGGCACACAGTTCTCTGGCACTTACAGCGACACTTCCTGTCAGACTCAATGTCATTTGTCCAGGTAGCTGTATGGGGCTCGGCGTCGACCATGGCCACTAGTGCCAACGGAAAGAATATACCCCCCCCCCTTTCCTCAACTTCCCAACTTTATTGTCCAACTCTACAATGCCCGTCTCCTTTTCCTGCCCCTGGCCAAATTGCGAGAAAATGGTCAACCGCAAGCAGGACCGCGACAGGCATGCCACTTCGATACATCTACCACTCTTCCTTCTATGCCGCCGTTGCGGCCACAGGGACGGACGCGAGGATGAGCACAAGAAACACCTGAAGGCTTGCGACCCAGAGAACCAGAACGAACTGTGCTCACTTTATGACAAAAAGTTGGTCCTGGGTTGGATCTTCGAGGACAGGACCCCCGTGGAGACAGTGGAAAGATATGCACTTGACTTTGTCAGGGAGTGGGCGGAGAAGGAGGGAAACCAGGCGGTGTCGAACGACCCCTGCGGCCGCCAAGGGACTCGGAACACAGGTCAGTGTCCCTGCAACGAGCACGTGAGTAATCCTTTACTTCGCGGCATAGTGCCTTTTGCTCAGTAGTGGTGTCTGGTAGCACGAGGTCAGCACTATCGCTACCCCCGAAAACGCCACCGAGCTTATCGATAACGATATCTGGCTCCCGTGAGTCATACCTTCCGAATCCCCTCTGTACTACCTCTTTACACGGCCATTGTGTTGTAAGGTCGTCGACGCTATCTGCCAATTCCTATGCTGCCCAGTTCTCAACCCTCTTCGAAGATGTAGCTCCCAATGCCTATATGCAATACTCTTACGAAGGCCACAACCAGTTGTAAAACCGGCGTGTCCACTGCCGTCGCCTTGGTGCACCCCCGATGCCCAGCGGTGTCGCTACACTGTACCCTGCCTCAGGTCTCACTACGCTGCCTCGCGTTTCGTTCAATTTTTTTGGCGCTTTGGTTTGCCCTCGTGTTACGATCGTTCGCTATATCTCCATCTGTCCCTCCTTTCACGACCTTCTCACTGTCCCTACACTCTATCCCCCTTCAGTTCGTGCTTCGGCCATCGTATCATTCAAGGCTTGACTATCTCACTTCCGATTCCTTTATTTACCTCTCTAGCCGTAGTATTCGTACCCACTAAGCCCGTTGGATTACATTCGCGCCCGTTCTATATGCCCTACGGCCTCACCTTGACCATATGTAGATACGACTCTTAATCTATGAAAAGCCTCTTTTGTAGAATTGAAGAAGCAGCGAAGTAGTCAGCTCCTATTGTCCGCGGAAACCAGGCCGTATAACTAATGATGTGTAAATTTTCTTGGGCGAGGTTAGGGGCCAAGAAAGCACCTTAGACGTAATGCGGCCGTCCACATCGGCCGATAAGGGCCCAAACGGTTTCCCTCTCTTTCCTCCTCGGTCGTTTCCCCTGTCAGCTTTCTGGCCCATTCGTCCACGTCGGTCGCAATCGGTGCGCCTCTTCCAAAAGAAGATATGGGGCGCACACAGCGCTTGAACGCCCCGCTCGTCGCTCTCCCGCCCCGCCCGCTCGTTGCTGAGCGCTCTCCTCCTCGCCCTGCTCATTGCTATCCCGCCCCACTTGTCACTCACCTGCCCCACTCGTCGCTCTCCCGCCCCGCTCGTTGCTCACACTGCTCGTTGCTCTCCTACCCCGCTTGTCGCTCAGCTCCTCTCGTCTCCTCCCCGCTCGGTTTTGCACTTGGCCACCACCACAGCATCCTCGTGCCCGGTCATGCTCGGTGGCACCACTCGGTCCCCGCCCGCGTCGCTCCGCACTTCATCGCTGCCGCGGAGCACCATTGTGCTCAGTCTTGCTTTTTTTGGCAATTGTTGCTCTTGGTCATGCTCAGCAGCGCCACAGTCCCCCTCCCTGCCCCGCTTCACACTCGGCTCTTCCCCACTTGGCTTCGCTATCACTCTTGGTCACGCTTGGCAGCGCCATGGTCCCCTTCCCGCTTCGCCATGCGCTTGCTCCTGCTCTTGGGCATTGTCGCGCTTGGTCATGCTTGGCAGCGCCAGTGGGTCCCCCTGTCCACTTCGCTCCGCACTTCGTCACCGCCACGGAGCACCCTTCTGTATGGTCTCCTCTTCTTGGGCACACAGGCGCTCCGTGGTGGCATCAGCTCCCTTGTCCCCTCTCCCTTCTGCACCCGACCACTGCCCCACAGCATCCTTGCTCTCGGTCTCGCTTGGTGCTGCTTCCCTGTCACCTTCGCCACATTAGTTGCGCCTTCTCTGGCCGCTACTGCAGTATTGTACTGTACTATAATACTTGATAAAGGCAAACATCGCATCTACAATAAGGCTGACTTAAGTTGAGAACAATGTCAATAACACTACGTGCTGCTCAGAAAAGGTCTTCCTGCCTTTGAGAAACCTCCCAACTGATTGAATGGGTGAGACACCCATCAGTGATGCGCTGTGAGGTGGAGGAGTAAGGGAGTGGTGGAAGGAAAAGGGTGTCTGTAGGAACGCCCTCTGACTGGTCAGCAGGCGCAGCCCACCAAGAATTGAAGGTTGGCGTGGATGTTTATGTGGTGATGCTCTATCAGGGGAGGTGTTCTCCTTGTCGCCATCACCCTGGCTGTCAAAAACACCCTTCCTCTTCTTCCCAAAGTTTCTGCCGCATTCAAGTTGTCATTGCTGTCAAGACTGATGACCATTTGTGACACATTGACATGGTTGTCGAGATCAATTAGCATGCCTCCACGTTTGTATAGATGCTCAGTGACATCCTTTCCAGCTCTGTTTCCGAGCCACCATTGGGAGGTTTCTCAGGTTTCTCAGAGGCGGGAAGACCTTTTCCGAGCAGTGCATAGTGCAATTATGATTGACATTGTTCTCAATTTAGGGCAGCCTTATTGTAGATGCGATGTTTGCCATTATAGTACATTCAATACAGATCTTGGCATTTGCAAGAGCCTGAACTTGTTTACACACGCCCCTATTCAATTACTTGATGGTCTGTTAGCACATGTGAATTGCTAAGTAACTTTGACACTAAGATACAGTGCACGCATTGTAAGGCAAGACATGCCGTTACGCTCGGAATGAGGTGCTTCGGAGCGCCCGTGACACCTAATCCGTTCCCCTTCTCCACACTGGCATGCATCCTAGGTCCTCATACATCGCCGCTTTCACTGACAAGCCAAATTCGTTCCCTACACTACCATCATTATTTCCCCTTTGTGTTTGTGCCTCAGTCGTAATATCACGCCCTGGTATATAAGCTACAGTAGAAGCCCTGTTGAAGGGCAGTGAAGTAAAGCTATAACCATATAGGACTTCCTCCTCGTTAAGAAAAACGTGTCGGCGTGAATCCCTTTCCCCCTGTCTCTCTCTCTCCTTTTATCTGTGCTCCTGTCCCATTTTCTCGAACTCGCGCGTGCGTTAGACGTACGCACTTCAGCATTGTGCATAAAGTAAATTAATCGGGCTGTAGGGAGAGCTAAATACATGACAACAGCTAGGTGTATTTCGGAGAAGTCACGTACAAGAAGAGGAGACCGTGCAGAAGGGTGCTCTGTGGCGGCGACATGTGGAGCGAAGTGGACAGGGGGACCCACTGGTGCTGCTGAGCATGACTGAGTGCAACAATGCCCAAGAGCAGGAGCAAGCGCATGGCGAAGCGGGAGGGGGACCATGGCGCCACCAAGCGTGACCAAGAGCGACAGCAAAGCTGAGCAGGGAAGAGCCAAGCACGAAGCGGGGCAGGGAGGGGGACCATGACACCGCTGAGTGTGACCGAGAGCGACAATGCCAAAAAAAAGCAGGACCGAGCACAACGGTGCTCCACAGCAGTGACAAATTGTGGAGCGACGTGGGCGGGGACCAAGTGGTGCCGCTGACATGTGACTGGGCACGAGGATGCTGCGGTGGTGGCCGAGTGCGAAGCTGAGCAACAAGCGGGGCGGGAGAGCAACAAGTAGGGCGAGAGAGCGACGAGCCGGGTGGGAGAGCGATGAGCCGGGTGGGAGAGCGATGAGTGGCGGCAGGTGAGTGACGAGTGGGGCGGGTAGCGACGAGCAGGGCAAGGAGGAGAGCGACGAGTGGGGAGCTGAGCAGGGCATGGAGAGCGCTGTGCAACAGGCGAGCAGGAGAGCAACGAGCGAGGGTTCAAGCCTGTGTGCGCCCCATATCTTCTTTTGGAAGAGGCACACGGATCGAATGGGCCAGAAGGCTGACAGGGGAAACGACCGAGGAGGGAAGAGAGTTGAGTACAGTAAGCGTACTGTAAAGGGAAACCGTTTGGGGCCAGCCCTCGGCTAAGTTGATAGTAAAACTTAGAGATACAGTACAGGTGAAGAAAGGGCGGTAACGGGTTTTTTGGCCAGTGCACCCAATTTTCGTGGCAAAGTACCCTGTGTTTGTCAAGCGTCCAAGTCGAATGCGCATTAAGGTTACTACTCATTACTCTGCTCTCTGTCCTTCCCTCTCAACCACCTTTTATCTCTATTCACCCCGTTTTTATCTTCGCTTTCCGGTCATACCCCCGGTACTGAAAGCGTAAGCTCTCCACTGCGGCCATTTACCATTTACTATTTTACAGCTTTAAAGCCCTTCTGGTTGCACCATTAGTCCCCGCGTGAGGTGTTCGACCTTTACACCCCGCACCTCGTCCGTGGCTCCGGCCACACCAAAGTTGGCCTCTGTCCCCTCTGCGCCTGTATGGGAACGGGAATACTTTCATGGTATGTCGCAATGCCCTAACCCCCTTGCCATCGTCAAATTGTACGTCCCACCAAAACGGTGTCACGCTGTACCATCTACCATCCTGTCGAAGCCCAACCACGACAGTATGGGTGCTGTGACCGTCAGACAGTACCGTATGACCCGTCGGTATACGGCACGGTGCGCAGCCCTACCAGTAGCACCATCGGCCTCACTTAATTCTATCAGTATCTACGCACATACGCCTTGCTGGTACTAAAGCCCAATGCTGCAGCGTTGTCCGCCTTTCCGGATGGGTGTGACAATTGACAATCAGGAGCTGCGCGGACCCGAAGGAGGCCTTGTAAGGTGGGCACGTCCGTTGCACCGATCCGAGCCAGTTCACTTGCTTCAGTGCACTCGCCTATGCCTCTCGCCTTGACAAAGTTCCTCAACACACATCAAGACTCTGATGTCTTGTCCTTCTCTTTTTTCATTGCCAAAACATGCCAAGGGACTAGAGTGTGAATCTGGTACTGGCAACGGTACACAGTAGGGACAGGTGGTACAGTGGCAAGACAGGCAGTACGGACGGGCGGGTGGCCCGCCCACTGGAGGATAGGGTATCACGGCCTGAGTAATGCATGCGGCTGCGACTTCAAAAATAAAAACAGGTCCAGATCTAGACCTGTTTTTTTGGTAGGACCATCTCAATCTCAAATCACAATCGCAATCGAGAAAGTGTGCCCTCGAACGGTCACTTTGCTGCGTGCGGAATTTTGCGGTTGTGAATTTTTTTTTTTGGCTGATGCCATGTGCAGCAAACTTGTTCCCGGACGTACTCTTAGTGATGCCGTTCTTATTGCGGCACTTTCAGAGAGGATGGGGAGCTCGACATCGCGAGCCCTCTGGGCTCCGACCAAACGATTTGGAAACGGCTCGAAGGGCCTTCATCTTGGCAAGGGTTGGCACGCATATATGTTAAACCCGTCCCAGTACTCTCTCAAGTCACTGAATGAATGGACCCGTGCCTTCACAACGTCCCCTCTCCCGCGTGTTTGGTTGCACAGGAAGTCATCTCTGAAAACGCGCTGGTCAGGTTGGTGTTGGCGAAATACGATAATTTACAGGTGGAGCGGCGAGCCCATGCATATAACTCCAAGTTACAAATTACGGTCGTATGGAACGTAGACGTCGTCAGGCAGACACAGGACTATCCATGAGAGTGGGTTGACATCGTGCATGGAACGGAGTCCGGAAAACGTAATGAAAGAAAGAGTCTTCATCCCCGCGTAGACGCAGCGCGCTTCCCCGGCCCTATCCTCTCGCTCGAAATGCGGGCGGTTACGGGTGCCTGGCCGAGGCTGTTCGAGCGCCGTTGTGGGGACGTCGTAGCCTCGTGATCTGGGGCGGGAAGCACCTCCGGTGGGTTCTCTTCTTCCGCGGAGACGCGGCGAGCTTGTGCAAAGAACAGCTTCGCGTCGCGTTCCGTAATGTTCTCGATGTAGTACGTGTTCCCGCGAGGTACCAAAATCATGCCGCCCGTGCAAAGGACATACGACGACTCGTGTACTTTGAACGTGACGGCACCCTCGATCACGTAGAACACCTGTTTGCAGATTCAGACATCAGCTATGCGACAGAGCGTGAGGTCGTTAAACCCACATAAGTGTTATCTTTCGTCATTTTGCTTGGTTTATTTTTGTGAGGAGGTATTCGGAGCTGTCCAGCTGCGATATACTCTCCGTCTCCAAATACTTTCGTGAAGAAAAAGTCGTTGTTGGCCGCAGGACGATGATTCACCAAGCGGCCTGGGAAAGCAAGACCTACGGACCCAGTTTGAGAAATCTTGTCGCACTACGACCGAGATGCTCAACGTACGCCGCGATACCTCATTGCCGGTGAACCAATCAATAACAACACCATTGGTAGCCGTCTTGTCATCCCATCCTTCCTCTGGATTACCTACTGTTACTGTTTCCTCCGTCTTGCTGCGAGGAGCAGTGCTGCGTTTGCCTTTGTGTGTGGCGCCCAGTGGTTTGGGAGGATCCTTAGGGATACGCACGATCTCTTTGATTGTTGGAACGTAAGTTCTTTTTCCAGGGTCTCGTCTCCCGTAGACTACTTTCTCGCAGCGCCACCACTCGAGCGGCTCGTAACGTAGTCGCTTGCCTCTTCGAAGACCAGCTGTGTTTTCTGGGGACACTGCTAAGGAATTAGCCCAAGTATCGCGTCATGGAAAAGGAATACTTACAAGGACCTGCAGACAAATCCTTCTTTTTCTTAGGCTTCTTTTCTGCGCGTTTCTTCTTTGGCGGGGGCTCTGCAACTTCTTCATCCTCGTCTTCCTGCTGCATTTCAACATCGTCCACACCTTGTGCAACCTCCTCAACCCGGTTATCTCCCTCCGCATCATCATTTCCCTCCGTTGCCTTGCGCTTGCCCTTCGATCGCGCATTGGGTGAGCTGTTATCTTCACTAATCGAAAGCCTCGTTCGTCGCGGCGTTTCCGGTTGCCTTGAGTGCCTGCTGCGCGGTTCTGGCTCCTCCATATCCGCACCCTGGTCGAACAACCCTCCGCCGCCGCCACCATCATCGTCGAACGGCACCTCATCACTAGCATCAAGAACATGAGAGGAGCGGAGAGGATGGCCTATCGAGGAGCGGCGCATGTTAGAGACAACTGATTTCCGTGGACGGGGTGATGGCACCGCGTCGAAGTCGACGTCCGAAGCGCGCGCGACGCGGCGCGACGACGACCCAGCGCGATTAGCCAGAGGCGAGGAGGGCTGGCGCGTATTGGAGAAGTATGCGTTTGGGCTCGTACTGATAGGTCCACCTTGCGATGTCCAAATGATAGTGAGGAAAGTTGACATCGAGACATGGATGGAAGTCAAGACTCACCATAATCATCCAGTTCCATGGACATCTCGCCTCCATCGTCTTCCTCGTAAAGGGGCGCAACGCTCTTCCGCTTTTTGCTGCTTCCAGGGCGTTTATTCCGACCGTGCCACGCTGTGCGCGTATCGGCGTGGCTAAGAATCTCGTCGAAGGGCTCGAAATCATCAGACTTGTGTTCAATGGTAGGAACAGGTAGACCCGTTCTCTTTCCAAGTCCGAGATCATCCGCATGGAATGGCAAATGAGCGCGTTGTTGTACGCGTCTGGCTGCGCCGAGGGAGCTTTTGCGAGCTGAAGTGGGCATGGACCAAGTGAAGTGGGTGCAAAGAGGCGTGGGAATAATCAACACGACGCGTCGCGCGAAATCATCGCGTAAAACCTCCACTTCTATCATTTTAAGGGTCAAAGTAGTACTCCTCCTATGCTGACCTTTTTTGGTTCCAGTAAAAGTAAAAATACACAGCCAGCTACTAGATCTGAATGCCCCACCATCACGACCCACCATCGGGTAAAAAAAACATGAGCTACAATAACCGGATAGACTAAGAGGAGTATCCACGTTAAGACGTTAGGCGTTAGGCAAAGTGCGAGCCAAAAAAAGGGTATTAGATGCTGGCCGTTATGCTTTTGTGTCTTGTTTCTTGTCCCTAAACGCAGGGTGCAAGATCTGTTCGTGCAACGCCTTGCCTGCAGGAACCTGTGCAAGAATTGACATTACTGGCGAGTGAAGAGATTTATCGGGAATTGCGCACCATCGGGAACACGTGCTCGTTTGTCTCAACGACGCATTCCAATAATACAGGCTTGTTCCCGTCGTACTCTAAGAACTCCTTCATCTTCTCTGGTAGCTCGTCCGCGCTGCTCACGCGGATGGCATGCACCCCCATCGAGTTTGCAAGCAGGACGAAATCGGGGTTGACCATACGTGTATGTGAATACCGATGATCATAGAAAAGGTCTGCCGACATTCGGTTAACATGCATGTGTGGGCACGAGAGATAGTACAAACCCTGCCACTGAACCACCATGCCTTGGAACTCGTTGTTTAAGACCATCACTTTGACACCAATATTATATTGCGAAGCCGTGGCAAGCTCCATGGCAGTCATGCTAAATGAAGCATCACCATCAATGTCGATGACCATTTTATTCGGTGCAGCGACCTTTGCGCCAACCGCTGAAGGAAGGCCAAAGCCCATAGTCTAAGCGACAAGTCAATATAAGAACAATGGAGACGAATTGGTAGTACATACACCCAGCCCGCCTGAGGTTACCATCGAACGTGGATACCGCCAGCGGAAGTGCTGCGCTGCCCACATTTGATGTTGTCCGACCCCTGTGGTGATGATTACATCTTCCTTGTACGGTGCTGCTTGTCTGTCGAGTTCCTCGATCACCTCCTGAGGCTTCATCTTCTCGCCTTTCTTAGGATTACTTTTCACGTAGACAAATGGGTACTTCTTCTTCCACTCGTTGATGTCTTTGAACCACGCCGCGCGTTCCGAGAACTTGACCAGCGGGAGCATTGCGGCAAGATTCTCGGTGACATCACCGAGAATAGGAATGGATGCGTCCACGACTTTGTTCACATTTTTCGGTTGGATCTCGAAGTGTATGATACCCCCACGCCCTTGTGCGGCGGCGGCGCGAGCGGCAGGGGCAAATTGCGAGACCTTGCCCGTGACGCGATCATCGAAGCGTGCACCAAGGGCGATAATCACGTCGGCCTGTTGCATCGCAAGGTTTGCGTATGCAGAGCCATGCATGCCGATCATATGCAAACTTCTCGGATCGGTCTCATCAAAGACGCCGAGGCCTTGCAAGGTCGTCGTCACGGGGATGTTGCCTTCGCGAGCGAGTTGAGTCAAGAACTTCGGGCCCAGTGGGTTTCCAAACACGCCATTACCAGCATAAATGAGTGGCCGCTCTGCTTGGTTGATGAGCTGCGCGGCCTGACGGATAAGTTCGAGTTCAGAAGACGGCCGGATGGGCACATGCAGAGGGTTTGTCGGGAGGTCGAGAGAAAACCCGGGAGTTGTCGCTTTGAATGGCAGAGGGGTGCGCAGGATGCCTGCCGTCACGTCCTTGGGAAGATCCACCAGCACGGGACCCGGGCGCCCGGACATGGCAATCTTGAACGCCTCGTTGATTCTCCTAGGCAGCTCGGCGATGTCCTTGACCATCACATTCCATTTTGTGCAGCTGCGAGAGATTCCGACAATGTCGGCTTCTTGGAACGCATCGGAGCCAATAGCGGAAGTTGCCACCTGACCGC